>DF364664.1:0-10562 GCA_000787875.1 Solanum virginianum | reverse complement strand
CAAAGATAGGATGAAATGGCTTCGAAAAAAAATCATCTTTAACCAAACATTTTGAATTTGAATCGTAATCATAAGTAAAATTTTAATAAGAAAGATTTCATTTTCTAATGGGCTTCAGGAGGCACAAATTCAAACTAATATATATAATTGGAAGAAAAAAATCTTATTAATGACATAAACAAAAAAAACTCATCTTGGCGAAATTTGGAAGCCAATTAGTAGCCAATGAGGAATGATCATGTTCATTGAATTGAAAAATTCTTCTTGTCAGTATATATAATATAATATGGTTATTTTGGCAATGTCACTCTTCCACCAACAAAAGAATAAAATAGAATGGCATACATCACTTTCACATAGATTTGAGATATAGAGTTGGGTAGTATCATAAAAGTAATGATTGGTCTTTTAGTCACATTTGCATAGGTCCTTTGTTATTTTAAGCCATATAAAAGTGCACTTCTTTTTTAGCATTGGCGTCTGCATTTACGCATGCATTTCCACATTCTTTAAGTATGGGCCCAATTCTTTTGTAAGTTTCAACGTTATCTAATCATCAAACTGATTTCGCAGCCAGAAATCTTTTATGTTAAATTATAAAATCACAAGAATAGTTCCACGTGCTAACATTGATGCTCCTATATATTTTCTATTTTCACCGTACTTTGGCTCTTACGATTTTTTAACGTTAACTTGACTAAATTTTAAAATTAAATTTAATATTTAAATTTAAATAGTTGAAAATTATACAAAAAAATACTATAAGTTATCATCTTTCTCATATTAATAAAATTAAAAAATACATATTAAAATGTTAATTAAAGTTCATATAATTTGACTATATAAGTGAAATAGTGACAAACAAAAATCAATGAAGAGAAAATATTTATTGATATAGTAAATTTATCATTTTATCTTAATTAATTAATAGGCTCCCAAATATTTTACTCACCATATTTTCTAAAGACAATAATTCAATATTGATAATTAAGAATATAATAAGATTTCTTTTATCCTATCTTGTTTATCAAAAATGATAACTAAAAGAAAAAAAAGATCAAATTTATAAAATTTTACAACTAAATTTTAATGAAGGAAGTACTTTTCTTCCTGTTTGAATTTATTTATCATACTTTATCTTATAGTTTATTATAAAAAGAGCATCTTTTGTTTAATCAATATGCTTAAGATTATCAAATTAAAAAATATTTTCTTATATTATATTTTTTATATTTTTAATTTAAGACTCAAGAAAGAAAGTAGATTTAAATCTAAATAATTATTAAATTAGTTATCTCAATTTTTTACGTGGAAGAATATGAAGCCAGTATAGAAAACTCAGAACTTTGTCCTTATTCACAAAGTTAGAACTCTAGTTTTCAATATTGTATGTGTGAAAAGAATTGGATCATTTATTTTTCATCTCATTTTTCTTCTTTTCCTCTTTATATTTTCTAGTTAAAACGGAATAGTGGTCAAAATTTATCTTTTGTTATTTGTAGTTTGGTCACAGTTGAACTTGGATTTTTCTGGATTGTAATCTTCATTTATTTTACTTTTTTGACTGAGAAAATTAACAGTTAGAATAGATGTGACAGTAATAAATTTCACTTGGCCCTTCTCTCCAGTATCCAATTTGTGGTGACGTGTAAATTAATAATATTCTACAATTTTAATAAATATTTTAGATTTCTCTAAAATATTTTTTTAAAAAAAATAAACGTGCATGCTTGAATTCTTAGAAAAAAAAAAGTTGTTGCAGTTAATTTAACATTATTATAAAAACAAATTAACATATATATATTATCAATAGAAGTGTTGAGAATTAGGAATAAATACCTCTCATCTCAATATAACTATCAACTTATATAAAAACTATTATGAGATGGAAATCAACACTATTTTAAAATTAAAAAAATCACAATTTCCTAATATATATTGCGCATATTTTTTGTCATACAATTGAACTTGGATTTTTTTTTTGGATTATAATTTTCATCTATTTTACTTTTCTTGACTGAGGAAATTAACCGTTAGAACGGATGTGACAGTAATAAATTCCACTTGATCATTCTTTCCACTATCGAATTTGTGGTGATGTGTAAATTAATACTATTCTGCAATTTTAACAAAAATTTTAGGTTTAAAAAATAAACATGCTTGAATTCTTAGAAAAAAATTGTTGCAGTTAATATATATATATATATATGTAATTAATAGAAGTATTAAGAATTCCGAATAAATCAGACCTCTCATCTCAACGTAACTATCAACTTACAGAAAAACTATTATGAGATGGAAATCAACTTTAACATCTTAAATTTTAAATAATTAAAAAAATCAAAATTTTTAAAAATATATTACTATCATATTATGCGATTTATCTTTTTAAAAAGAAATTAATCAATAAAATTTAATTGTATTATAATTAAAAATTCCTTCATGAACAAAAATACAATATCTTATAAATAACAAATTAATTAAATATGATAATTTTGAGATATGTGATAAAAACATGAAGACATACGACAAAACAAGATGTAAAATTTAATATTTTTAGAAGAACTTATAAGTGATATTCTCTCACGATATTTTCAAATAGTGAATATGCTACGCTACGACTTATTATTTAAATTATTCTTAATTTTTTTATTTCTATAAATAAAAAAATACTATTAAAATATCAACAATATTGACTAAGAAATTCGATATATAATTTTTGTAACTCCCCCTCAAAAGGGAAAATTTGGTGTTTTTTTCACTATAATAATTTGAGTTAATTTAGAAATAAATTGATAAAACAGTGATGCGTGATTCCTTATTAATTAAATTAAAACAAAAGTTAGGACATTTGTAGTTATATAATGTGTTTAATTCCTACAGAAGATAATAAACTTTTTTTTAAAGCTATTATCAGGACATTTGTAGTGACAATATATTTATTTTTTACTATTATAAGTTAAAGTTTATTTAGGCTCCATGAATTATCGTTCTATAAACATTCTCCTAATTAATAAATATAACATCAAAATAGTGGTGACACTGTAAATTAAAGTGATTGAACATTATATTACACATGTAGAGAATAGTCCGGAAATTTTATTAGAATGTGATATAAACTAAATATGATATATCGTTATTATAACAATTAAAACTATTATTTATATTGAGGATTTACATAAATCACACGGTAAAAAGTTAATTATTAATTTTTCCTTATTTTTTTCAATTTATAGATTCTTTTTTTAAAAGTATGGCAATTCAGACATATTAATTCAGTTCCAAATACAAAAATTAGGATTTTTAAGTATCAGCAAGTACCATTTAAAGAATGATACATTAAACACAAAGATAATTTATGAATCAGGATTAACATATTCAAATTATTGAATTAATATATCTGGATGATATTTTTTTAAATGTGAAAATAATAAAAAATATGATAAAAATAAATAAATACATACGTTATATATAGATCTATGCCGCACAAACAAACAACTAAACAAACAAAAATAATTATATTTAAAAAAAATAATAATAAGAGAGAGAGAGCCAAGAAGTTAAACAAACTCTGTTTTACTTTTGACTGTTACGGAATCAGGAACTGATCCAACAATTTCTTTTTTTTTTGAAAAAGTTGCAAAAAGACAATTTTTTTGGTCTTGTTTCCTAGGAAAAAGTAATTATTACTCTTTTACCGTATTATTAGAAAATCAAAATTATCAACAAAATTCTTAACACATGAAAATGCAAGACTGTTACGTGTCAACACACTTTATACATGACTACTATTTTAATTTTAGTGGTGATTTATTAATGCAAACTGATAAAAACAGTTTTATAATCACCTAAAAATAAATATGCAATGCACATCTTTGATTTTTAAACGAAAATGGAAGAAAGTTGTAAAATGTAGATTTCTCACATTTGTAGCTGTTGATTTTTTAAAAAAGATAAATTAGGCAGCAAAAAAATTGAAAGAATCTTTTAATTGATTGAAGAGTTTTAAATAACTAACACAAAACAAAATTTGCATAATTTGAAATTCAAAATTAACTAAAATATCTCAACAAATTAACTATTTAATAAAAATTTAAAATTTAAATTATCTTAAACAACTTATTTAACTAAATAATTCCACTAACTCCAAAAAAAAAAAAAAAAAAAAACTCGTCAAAACTTTATTTTCACTATTTGCAGTTTGGTCATGAAGTTAAACTTGGATACGATTTGTGCATTTTTTTTCTTTTCTAGAATGAGGAAATTAGCAATTGATACGAATTTGAGTATTTGACAATAATAAATTCCAGTTTATCCTTCTTTGGTGGTCAAAACGTGAACTCTTTTACAGTTACAACAAGTGTTTTCGAATTAGTTTAACATTGTTGTAAAAACAAATAAATTTCAATAGAAAATTTATTTAGTAAAAATTTAGTTGTGTATTCGATATTTAAAATATCCAAAAAATCTAAAGTTGTAAACTACAATAACAACAACGCAAAACATGAAAAAAGAAAAAAAAACAATAAAAATATTAGTCTCACCACCTAAGTCATAATTTTGCCTCTTTCTTTATTTTTGAAATTTCAAATTTCTTTATTGATGTACTACTTATTTTATATTAAGAGTATTTTTAGAATTTCTATATTTATGTTTTGAAGGTGTGTTGAGATTTTTCCGTAAATAATTTGGTTCCACTTCGATTAAAAAAAATATTAAATTAGTGAGACTTAATATGAATAAAATATTAATAACTTCATTATTGAACATTTAGAAATATGTTGTTTTTTAAAAACTCACTAAAAAAATATATCACATAAATTTTTTAAAAAAATGTAAAATCTTTTAATATAATTTGTTGGGTATGTATTGACAAGGGGGTTTAAACCATTTTATTATTTTGGGTCCATGACATTCTTTTTTTAAAAAAAAAATGGGGTAGGGGAAAGGGAAATGGGGAGGAGATTATCGAAATCAAACCCTCACCAATAAGGTGGGAGTTCAGGTAGCCAACCAATTGAGCTACTAAGATTTTTGAATGAGTCCATGATATTTGAAGTCTACCAAATTTATTTTAATTTTTAATTAATATGCTTAATTTGATACTTACTTATAGATCGGACATTTTATCTCAACCAATTCTTTTATGTAATAACGAGTTATAATTTGTTACTGATTAAACTTTATGTTCCATGATAATTCATAGTAATAAATTATTGTAGCATGCGAGTTAAATTAAATGTACCTTTTACAATATTCATTAAACGGACCTTTTACAAAAACTCACAACATTTTTTCAAAAGAAAATTATTAAGGTCATGACCTTAATAATTAGGTCCTTCTCTGAACCTTGTGCTAAAGCTCCTACTGTGCGCAAGGTTCAGGAAAGGGCCTGATCACAAAGATCAATTGTATGTAATCTTTCCTTGCATTTTTATCAGGGGTTATTTCCAAAGCTTGAACCCGATCAAAAGGGTATATTACATGCAATCTAACTAAAATAGTCGATCACATAATTGCATGTAATCAATTTTCTTTTGTTTTAAAATGAATATTTAGTAAGTTATTCATGCATTTACTGGTTATTAATAAAAATCAAGAAAATTTATACTTATATAGCGCGTTTAATTCCCAAAAAAGAGTAAATTTGTCGTTTTTCGCCTTTATAAGTTGACATCAATTTGGAGATACATTAGTCAGTCATTGATGTCGTTTACTTATTTAATTAGAACAAAAATCAAAATATTTGTTCCTAGATAGTGTTTAATTCCTCGACAAGTAAAATTTATCATTTTTTACTATTATCAGTTGACGGCAATTTGGAGATAATAGGTTGGTTATTGATGTGTGTTTACTTATTTATTTAGAATGGAAGTCACAATGCTTGTTTTTGGATAACATGTTTAATTTTTTAAAAAATAAAATTTGTCATTTTTCACCATTATAAGTTGACGTCAATTTGGAGCGAATCTTTTTAGCAATAGGGTTTGATGTTACGACCCGCCAGTCTTTCATAAAAAAGGAGAGAGATTTTAGAGTCAAGAGGAGATTTAGAGAAGACTCTAAAATATTGAAGGAAGATCTTGTAAACACTTAGAAGAATCTAGAATATTGAACACAAGTCCTAGAGAGTCCTAGAATACTCTACACTTCTATCCTAGAAGTGTAGAGTATTCTAGAGATAGTGACTTTTTTTTTGTGTAAATATAAAGGGACTTAGGAAGTAACACTAAGTGTAGAGTATTCTAGAGATAGTGACTTTTTTTTTGTGTAAATATAGAGGGACTTAGGAAGTAACACTTTGACCCGTATGGAGTAATATAAATAGGAGGGTCATTCATTTGTGGTCATTCATCCAGAAATTGTAAGGCAATCTTCTAAAAGCAATATACAAGCAAGATCGTGAAAGATTCGTGAGCAAAGTTAAAAAGATTTTTGTCTTCTTACTTGTATTTGATAGTTAAAATGGCTTACTTGTATTTGTAAGATCGTGAAAGATTCGTGAGCAAATTGACAAGTGGGCTTCGTGAAAGATTCGTCAGCAAATTTTGACAAGTGTCGCACGATCGTGTAAGATACCTAAGCAAATTGACAAGTGTCGCACAATCATCTTAGTGAGAGTTCTAAGTTCGTGACACTAGTGATTGATATAATAATTGATTTAGATAAGGTGGCTGACCAACTACATGTACAAATTATAAGTGTGTAAGATCGATACACATACTGATGCGAGAGACTCAACGTTTACTTGGAAATATAGAGGAGATCCATAGCATATCATAAGAGTGTGACAAGGGATGGAATTCGACTATGAAAGGGACACCTTGTGAATCAATTTTCACAAAGTCGAGTACAACTGATTTTCACAAAGTCGAGTACAACTGATGAGAAAGCCTCACAAAAGAGAAAGCATGTATGTTTTCGCACATTGATAAAATGATAGGTTATTGACATTCATTAAGTCATTTAATCATAACGTAAATCAAAATAATTGTTCTTAGTAATTCATACAAAAGAAAATATATTTTATTGTCACCAAGTATAAGTTAAAAGGTCCTTAGAAATATTGTTTGAATTTTTTGTTCTTCATTAAAACAGTCTTATCCAGACAAAATCGAAGATCCACTTTTGAATTAGAATTAAAGATTTAGGACTATGTAAATAATTAATTAAAATTTTGACTATCAAATATATTGTCAATAAAAGTATTTAATATAATAAATTTAAAATAAATTCTAAATTATTAATTTATGTATTCATAAATTGTTAACATATAATATTTGTTTACACGAAAATTGTATTTATTTAATGACAAATATATATATAATTTTTAAATTAACACGACACATACATCCAGAGTACATCAACTGAAGTAGTTTTCAGATTCAAGAGTAATCGTTCTATAAACATCCTCTTAATTAACAAATACACAAATGCATATAAGGTGGTTTAGCAGAATATATCACATGTACACAATAGTGAAAATTTTATTAGAATGTACTAGAGACTCGATAGGATAAACTGTAATTATAATCATTAAACTTTTATGTTCATTCATAGTGGATTCATAAAAATAAATAAATAAATATTCTTTCCATTTTATTTTAATTGATATTTTTATTTTTAAAGTCAAAGTATATAAATTTTGATTAATATTTTAAGATGATTTTTTCATCATATTGATGTATAAAAAGTTGCAATTAATAATACTTTTTATATAATTTTTGAACATCTAAATTTCTATTTTAAAATATCAAAATAATTTAATCTTTAAAATTATTTTGAAAAATTACAACATGACGACTAAAAAAAAGAAACGGGGTACATTATAAATCAACACTTCATCAACTAAAAAAAGCAAAAAATAGAAAGAAAAAAAAAAGTTAAACAACTCTATTTTAGTTTGATTTTTACGGAATTTGGAACTAATCCTACAATTTTTTGTTAAAAATGTATTAAGGCAACAATTTTGGTCTTATTTCCGAGGAACAAGTAGGTGAAATTAACCCACACTTTGTAACAAGCTGAAATTAACGACAAAACACTCAACACATGAAATGTAACGACTTGCAATCTGATAGAAGCTTTTATATCAAAATAATTTTTTCACGTCCGGAGAGTTTTTTTAAACTCCGCTCGTAAGATAATTGTGGAAAAGAAGAATAAGTTATAAATGTATAAGATTATAGTGGAAAATAAGAATAATGACATGTTTGACCAAGATTCTAAAATTAATTTATTTTAAAAAATATTTTTTTTGAAAGTGTTTTTGTTTGGGCAATTATTTAAAAAAAATTGAGCAACAATTAGTGTTAAACAAACCTTTTTAAAAGTACTTTTTAGCTCCTAAAAAATACCCCTTATAAGAGGTGGTCTTAATATTTTATCCCTCATAAGAAATGTCTTATAAAAATGTTATTTGATTCAACTTAAAATAAAATAATGACATTTTTGTAAAACTATTCTTATGGAGAAAGATCAAGACTATTACATTTGGTGAACATTCTACTTAATTTTCTAAAAAAATAGTTACTATTACGATCTAAAATCACTTATTTTTTGCAAAAGATTTAATCAAACATCTCATTATTCTTTAAATAAGCACTTTTAATCACCCAAAAGCTTAGCGTTATAACTAATCAGTTTATAATACTCTAAAAAGTAAATATCTACCGTGTACATTTGTGAATGTTAAACGCAATCGGAAGAGGGGTAAAAAGTCGAATATTTACCACACTTTTTTTTTCTTTTTCTTTTTTTTTCAAAAAAGCTAAATGAAATTTGACCATTTTGGCTTACCGCCAATAGAAAAATACCCTACACAACTTGAAAATATCAGTATTTAGTGAGACAGAGAGTCCTTCATATCCACAATCACTATATAATAGGCTTCTTCTCTATACAAAAAACCATCCAACCTGTGCACTTTTCTTCTCTTAAAAAAGAAATTCTCCCCTTTCAACTAAATTTTCTCCCATCAACAAATAAAAAAATCTTCCATAAGTTTTTTTCTTCCTCATTTGGGAACTGGTTTCTCAACTCAGCATCATGGTTTTAAGTGAGGATCATGAAGACCTACATGGTTTTGATCGTCCAAGCTCTGAATCTATTAACACACAAACTAACGAAGATCTATATGGTTTTGAGCGTCCAAGCTCGGAATCTATGAACACAGAAATTAACGATGGCGTGTATCCAACATCTGAATCTATGAACACAGAAATTAACGATGGCGTGAACACCAGCCTCCGGCTAAAAAATCAGAGTGTTAGCTCAGATTCCGATGAAAATGGTCGCTCGAAAAGGCCCCGCACGTCTTCAGAATCCAATTCAGAGGTTTGTTGTTAGCCACTTTTTCATGGTTTGCTTTGCTTATGTGTAAAGTTTTTAAGTCTAAGCAGCAATAGCCGCTTTTTCTTCTTCTCTTCTTTTTTTCTTTTTCTGCATGTGGTTTATTTTATTAAGTATATTTTATATTTCTTTTTTAGGTCGGTATAGATATAGTGGGATCGAGTTCCTCCTATTTTCATTCACTCCATTTTCTACAAATAAATTCACTCAATTTTAAAATTTATTAATTTGTCTTAATCTTTAATTTTTTCATCAAAAACTTTTACATATAATTTTTTGTTGTTGTTGTTTGGACCTGTTCCATAGAATCTTGCACCTTCCATTCAAGGATGTCCTATTAATTAAGGAAAAATTAATTCAAAAAAATGAATAAATATTTCGTTAATAAAAATGTTTCATTTTTTTTTGTTCTTGTTTTGTTAATTCTTTTTATTGATTTTTCAGAATACAGATCTCATTGGTCTAACACTCAACAAGACACCATCTTTCTTGAACTTAATAGAATCAGAGCTTTCACAAACAAAACGTCGTGTTGGAAGACCATCAAATTCTTCCCGCAACAAGTCCACCACAGAAGATTTTGCTGTGGCTTCTGAAAAATTGAAGGCTGCAAATTTTCGTGCTACAAAGCTCACAATTGGTACATGGAAGGTAAATTATTTTTATATCTTTTTATATTTTATAGAAGATTTTTTTAAAAATAATTAGAAATTATAGTTATTATTTATGATAAAGTGTATTAAATGAAGTAACAACATTTGTTTTTAGCTCATTTCTTTTGAATGCACGTCCATTAAATTAATTTCATGCGAGATTTTCATTTTTAACTTTATGCGAGATTTTCGTTTTCTTACCCTAATAATATATGACAAATGATTTTCTTTTGCTCATAAATTTTTTCTTAATATTTTATTTTTTTCATCAAATAATTATTTCGTTGCAATTAATTTGAGAATTAGAATTTTTACAAAAATTCTTTCAGTTAACATAAGAATTCTAAGTTCGTTTTGCAAACCATAATCAGATGTGATGATTCAACGTGATCATAACTTACGTCAGCCTAAAGTCACTTTTAATAATTTCAAAAAATATAATTCAGATTAATGTAATTTGTTAGCTATGTGTTCACAATATATTGCCTCCGTATTTTTGTAATAAAGATTTGTTGGAAGAGGATTGGTATTAATATTTAGGAGGGAGGCTTTTTAGGC
>DF364665.1:5889-18775 GCA_000787875.1 Solanum virginianum | reverse complement strand
GATTTGGAAAGAAAGAGAATTGAGACTAAGGTTGTGGGTCCTTATAGAGTGTTGAAGAGATGTGCTGGTGACCCAAGTACTAAAGAAGTCTTTGACTTTGTGGGTGTTGTGGAGGATGAGTTGATCTATGAGAAGGTAATGGTGGCAATATTGGATGGACATGTGGAAAGGTTGAGGAACTAAGATGTAGCATCCGTCAAGGTTCCTTGGAGGAATCAACAAACCAATAGCGTCAGTTGGGGAAGCCAAAGCAGACATGAAAAAGTGATATCTATACCTTTTTCATTCTATTCAAGCTTAATATAGAAAACTAAGTCCCCTCTATGATTTCAAGTCTTAATTTTCAGCCTTCATACCATGTTGCATGCATTCATGTTGATGGTAACAAGTTTATGATGAGTTTTGACATTCATGCTGAGATTTTTTAAAAAATGATGTTTAAGTGCATTTGTTGCATTCATGTTTGGCTGATATCATCATGATTACTTCTCTTATGTACATTTCTTTGACATACGGAGATGAATGTTCCCAAGGGAGAGATATTGGAATGCCCCAACAACGCCCAAAATGTGCCTCGGAAATGCTCATAAACATAATTTTCATATATCTCAAAATTCATTGTGATATCAAAAATTTAACTTTATATTCTTGATCAGGGGAAAATTGAGTGGGAAATGGCATAACTTCAATTTTAAAGGACCCATAGCGAAATTATATTTTTGCCAACTTTTCAATTTCTAGTGACTGTTCGCGATGGCTCCGCGATGCGGACCTGTCGCAGAGCAGTGTTATGACTTCCTTCTTGTTTTGACATAAGGCATTGGGATCTTAGCCCCATGCCCTCGTATGTGTGAATACTCCTATACTTAGCCATTTTTCAACTCAATATCATTCAAGACACTCTCAAAAACCCTCTCTAACGTTTAACCAAATATTTCATCCGAATTCAAGTGTCTCAAGCTTAATTTCGTATCTCAGGAACTCTATTCAAGCTTCAAGTCTCCTTCAAGTCTATACCAAGAAAACTCAAGTCTATGGTATGTGGGTGTCAACCATTGGGTCCATTCACCAATGGGGCCAAATCGTCCTATAGGTTGGTTTAGATTGATCCTAACCAAATGATGGTGACTACCTATCTCAAGCTTATACTATGAGTTGGTTTCGTCAACTGAGACTATGTATGTTTTGAGCTATGAAACTATGGTTTATTATGAGATTGATGATGGATTTCAAGGTATCTAAGATTGAGGGTTTTACCTGTTGATGAGTTATTGAGTTTTTATGCTAAGGTTTATGCTCTTGAGAATTGTGAAGCCTACTAGAAGGATTTATGAACTATGTTATATGTCATACGCTCTAGTACAAGGCCAAATTTTCTACATGAAGGGCTTATGAACTATGTTGTACATCTTACCCTTATGTATGATATGATGTTATGCAATATTTTATACTCATATGAAGGGGTTATGAACTACGTGGTACGCCTCACCCTCATATGCGAGTCAATGTTATGTACTCACATGTCGGGGTTATGAACTATGTGATATGCCTCACCTTTATATGCAATTCAATATGTTGAATTATCTCATGCTTACATGTAGGGGTTATGACCTATGCTACCTTTCTACCCTCATGTACTATTTATTACTTCATGCTTACATGTAGGGGTTATGACCTACGCTACTCCTCTACACTCATGTAATACTCATTACCTTCTAGAAGGGGTTATGACATATGTTATATCCCTCGTCCTCTAGTACAAGGTAGTTGGATGATCTATTTATGTTACTTTGTGGTGTTAAACAAGATATGCAAGTAAGCTTATTCTTAGGCATATTTCATCTTACACATTGATTACACATGGTATATTGAGCTTATGTTTATTGATTATGATTAAGAATCTTATTATTATGGCTTATGATTCTTGTTGCATTACATCCCACATACTTAGTACATTCAAACGTACTAATGCATACTTTATGCCTACATAATATTACCATGTAGGAACTGGAGTTTCATTTGATCATCCTCCCTCTCCACGTGGCTGGTTGGTTCTTGTAAATAAGCTAATTAGTGAGTCCTTAAGTCCAAGGGTGATAGCTATTCTCATTCATGATTTATAGCTTCTGGTTCTTATGTTGGATACTTGTTAAATATAGGTGAGCCTAGAAAGTGTCTTGGCCCCCACTCTAATCATCGTTGGATATTATGTCATGGTTTGATTATGTTATTGAAGCTTGACTCTTGTTACTTTATTATTATTATGAATGGTTTCCCTTAGTCCTTTTTCCTTTTTTCATTTATTTGACTTTTGTGTTTGTTTAATTTATTTCTGCAACCAAGGATGTGTACAGTTTTGGTTTTTTTTGGGCTTCCCATTCTCCATGTCATGCCTAGGCATTAGGCTTGTGTCGTAACAATAAGTATACCTTACTCTGATTTATCTTACGATGTTCTTATTTGGTAGAAATAAAGATTTGTAATTATAATTTTTTAAACATAATTTGTTAGCTCTCTAGATCATTTTTTGAACTTTTCGTTGAAGAACACAATTTTAAAATTTGCTAACATATTAATATATCCTTTGACTAGATTGTGAAAAACAAAGATGGAAAAGTTATAAATTCAATTTTTGGTTATTACTTTTAATTAAATCTCCTTCCCTGGTAATATAGTTTTGGAAAATGTCACGAACCTGACCTGGGCCTAGGAGTGACATGGTGAATGGGAATCCGAGAGTTCCCAAACAAGCCTCAAAGTATCCATACCTCATCCGTTCAAAAACATAATTGGAAAGTAAACATATACTTCTAAGAGACAGGAGAATCGGACTCATGCTATGTGGATGTCATAGGGAATGGGAATAACATGATTTCACAAAGCACGTAGCACATAAGTGCTAAGGGGCAGGTAAGTATAACTCACTCTATGAGGGCAATTCGAGACTTAGAATCGTTTACATCCTACATACAATCATATCATAAAACTCATAACTAATTCACATAACGATAATCAATAGGTAGCCAAAGCCATAGACATAACATCCAATCATAACACTTAGCATATAATCATAAAGAAGTCTAAAAGATGTCCAAGAATGCCTCTAGTCATAAGATAGGATGGGGGCCAAGACATACCCCGGGCTCACCCTTAAAGTAAATAACATAAATTTAGCACCCTAAGTAGAGAAAGGGTGGTTTGTCCTTGGAAGATAGGACTCACTACAACAAGCAAATCTCAAGATCCAAGGTAGACATCATACGGTAAATGAATGAAGCACTCGACCCTTACATAGTTAGATCATGAAAGCAAAAAGTATGTATTAGTACATTTGAATGTACAAAGTATTCAAACATGTAGTGTACAAGGGCACATAATATAGATAGAGGTATATAGCAAGAGATATAGTATATGATATATCATGAAATCGATGATGCATGATATAATGCTTATATAAGAGGGGATGAGACCTCAACCGACATATAAGACCAAGCAATCTATTGCTTGGGATCCCAATGTTATCCCCACACTAGAAAAGAGATGGTCTACTTGCCAAAGGTAAACCACACTTCTCCTTACCATTTCGGAGAAGTGGCCTTCCTTACAATTCTCCCATTTTTGATAGGACTTTCACAATTTTATCATATCATATCAATGTTGTAACCACAATTTACAGGCCTCCCATTTTGGTGGGGGTTACCATATACATATATCTATGTTGGCACATAGTTCAACGAAAGGGAGAGGACCCTTAGGGATAGCCTTGATGCCCCAGTCCATCGGTTCTAATTCATCATCCCACAAGAATATATATACACACATATACATGTTTACAAAAGAGATACAAGTCATTTCAAAATCATTTCAATGCATACTTGGGCTTCAAAGTCAAACAACATTTATAATAATTCATACTTGGGCTCAAATGTCAAATCATAATTCATATCATACTTTTCATGCATAGGAATTGTTAGGACCCCCATGCCCTTAATTGGATTGATTAAGAATCGTATGTCCTTAATTGGATCAATTAGGAAAGGTTTGAGGACCAAATTAGAATTTTGTAAACATTGGATTTTGAAGACATTTTCTTATTAGTGCTATGTCATGGTGTAGCCTTCCTATTGGTCCAAGTGGGTATGGGACCAAGACTTTAATTATATATACATATGTGTTGGCAAGTCTTGGGACTTATTTAATTATATATACATATATAGGTACAAGATCTTCTTTACATTCCATACTTAGCCAAAAAAAAAATCTTGATGACCAAGAACAAGGGGCTCATGGTTTTGGCTCCAAGGAAAATCATAATTCAGTTTCCTTCATTTCTTAACCAAATTGTTGGTGTTAATCCTCTTTATTAAGATCCCTAAGTAGTATGGAAGGGTTATTTGAGCAAAGAAACACCTCCTTCTTCCACTTTGGCAACCCTAGTCCAAATGAAGTGTTGAGGTGCTAAGGTAAGAATTTCTCTTGTTTTATGTGTTCTTAAGGTCATATGTATGTTGTAGTATGTTGAAATGAAAGAAAATCATTAAAACTTGAATGTTAGAATTGAGGTGGGTGTGAGAGTGATGGAGTCGTATGGGTGTATTTGTGACATGTTGTGTTGATTGGTGTTGGAATTATAATTTGGTGCTTAATTAGCATAACATGATCCTTGTAAAGTGAAGAAAGTATTGGAAATCATTTATATGTGTATGTATGAAGGAGCAACTTCTTGTGGTTTTGCATTTATGTTAAGGTGCCTTTTCTTTTTTACAGCTACCATTTTATCGAGATGTTTGATGAATGATCCCATGAGAGTTCATAAATTGCTGAAATGAAGATGATTAGTATTTTTCTTGAAACAGGTATCTTATTTGTATTAATAGACAAAACAGTATATAGGTTGTACTGAAACCATATTTAAACATGCACTTTAGGTGTTCAAAGCTAAACTTCAGTTCTTGGGAAAAGTGCCTGCTTGTTGTCTTTTACTAGAAACTATATTCCTTTTCCTAGGCATATATAAGAACAGTCCCTCTAGCCAGAAGCCAAACAAGATAAGAAACTTTTATGTTGGTTTTGTCTTCTGGATGTTACTCAATGGCTAGTACAAAACCTGATGGTTGGTCTGATTTATTGAACTATATGCATTGCCCACCTTAGAAGTTTCATTTCTATGTCTCAACCACCATAAATTATCAGATCCCTCTTATAGGACCAACAAAGAGTTCCTGTGGTTTGGAAACCAACATATATGAAATGTGCAAATAGAAACCCCAAGGATTTTGGATTTCAACATGGAAAATCTTAAAAAAAATTAGAAAACAACTCAGATTGGTTTTTCATTAAGAATATCCAAGTGTACTTGGACTAATAATCAATGAAGCTGAAACAATCGTGGTTCCCAGGTCTTGATGAGGCCCCCAAACAAGTTAATAAACTAAAGTGAGGAGATTTTCCCGAATTTTCGTAGGATTAAGGGCAACTTTGGAATCTAACATCCAAGAAGCTTTTAGCTAATTGCTTGATTTTGTCATGAATTAATTGTAGGCATTGGGCATCCCGAAACATAAGTTGGAGTTGAGTTGCAATTAGATTGAATTGGTGAATGTTTAAGGTATGTAAAGCATCTTCTTTCTTTTGGCATGATTTAGTTAAACATGGATTGCGCTGTGAACCTCAAAAGAACATATTCTTGCACTCCGGGTTAATGTGTAATTTATATTAGTTCTTTGGCAACCTTATGATACTTGGAAGGAAAAATTTGTACAAAAGCTTTTAGATTATACTTCATCAGTACATGCAAATTTCTCTGCAATAAGAATTGAAGGTTCTACTGAACTCTTTTTCATTTGTCTTTGTGAGTTAAATAATTTTGATTTCTATGCAATGTTGATTTTAATCTTACCGTCGTTATCTTATTGTTTGAGATTTCTTCAACTTGGTATGTGTGAAGAGCCTCATGATTATGACATTGGTTATTCAAAGTTATTGGAATGTGATAATATTATCTTTGAGTGTTTCAATTATCCTACAGTATGGTTTTCTATTTTCCTTCAAGGATAAAGGTCGGCTTTCATTTGCACATAACATGTTTGATGAAAGTCATGTTCAAATTATTGGAAGAATGGTCCCTTGATTCTAAGTAAGTATGTAATGAATTTTTGTATTAGGAGCCAGCGAAAGAAACAAAAGAAAAATAATCTTTATAGCTACAATTGAACAAGAAAGGAATATAACAGTAACAAATCTAAAATTTAAGGAAGCTATACTTATGTTCGTTCCTTAGTGTTCTTATGAAAAATTTGTTATAATCTTGACTTGTAGGTCCTTGACGTTCGTAAAATGTAATAATAGGTAGAACTGGATAAGTTGAATGGATTATTCTCTAATAATTTCAAAAGTGTAAATGATTGTAACTTTTGATAGAAAGCTCGAAATGCTTTGAAAGGAGTTCTGGGAATTTGCAGTTTTGAAAGCTTTGAAAGAATTTGCAATAATTAATATTTTAATTTAGAGTATGATTATTATACTCATCGTTTGGATTTGTGATACTTATTGTATGCCTGATGATATGCTCCGATGTTGGTATTAATACCTGGTCCCGACTGATTAAATCCGAGCAGTCAAGAACATATCTTTGGTGGGTGCGACTCGTTAAATCCTAGCGGTCTAGAACATATCTTTGGTGGGCGCAACTCATTAAATCCGAGCGGTCCAGAACATATCTTTGGTGGGCGCGACTCGTTAAATCCGAGCTGTCCAGAACATATCTTTGGTGGGCGCGGGGTGAAGTTACGAGATGGTGATTCCATACTTAGGGCGCGACTCGTTAAATCCGAGCTGTCCAGAACATATCTTTGGTGGGCGCGGCTCGTTAAATTCTAGTGGTCCAAAACATATCTTTGGTGGGCACGACTCATTAAATCCGAGCGGTCCAGAACATATCTTTAGTTGGCGTGACTCGTTATATCCGAGCGGTCCAGAACATATCTTTGGTGGGCGCGACTTGTTAAATCTGAGCAGTCCAGGTCATCTCCTTGGTGGGCGCGGCTCATCAAATTTGAGCGGTCCAACCTCTTGCACTATGTCATTTCTGTATTAGGATTTGTGAGTATAGGGATGCCTAGCTCTTATCCTAGGTTTGATATGTGACAAAGATTTTGGAGATTTGAACTTTCTAGCAATTGCGGTGGAGGGCATATGTTTTGGAAGTCACCAACGGTTCCAGTTTGTTAGGCATAGTTTGGTATTTTGAGAGTAAATATTTTAATATTTTTGAACATGCATTTGATTTTTGTACTCCCATTTTGGACTGCTACTTTGATTTATATTTTGTACATTCTGCTTTACATATTTGGTCCGTATTTCGTACTAACCTCCCTTTGCTTCGGGGCTGCATTTCATGCTCGCAGGTATCGGCGTACAGCGTAGTGATCCCCCAGCTTAGGAGTTCTGATGATTGTTTGAAGTGCTCCTTTTTCTTCAAAGAAAACACTTGGTATATCCGCTTATTTCTTTATTTTGCATTTATGTTTAGTCGAGGGTATGATGGAACCCTTTTTCCATCCTACGATTCTATTTGTCTATATAGAGGTCTGTGGATGCCTGTGCGTATGGGCTGGAGACAGTTTCTATAACTAAATACGTATGATACGTATGTTGGTTGGTTGAACCGCAACAATGACCTTGTCGGCCCGTAAGAATATATATATGTGCTGTTGGTTGGGACATTTCTGTATGTAGGGTTTGGATAGTCTATAAAACAGAGGAAACTCAGCCAAAATTTCTGTAAAGCTAAGATATCTATTGTAATTAGAATTGGGCTTTGTGTTTGGGTCTGAGTACCCTATCGGCACTAGTCACGGCCCATGGAATGGGTCATGACAGGAATAGCGCATTCATAATATTCAAATGAGGTAAACACCCAATATGCTCAATGAGTCAAATATCATAGGCATTTCTGTGATCGGATTCTTGTCATAACCATATGAGTGAGCCTAACTCGCCAATTCAATTTCAAACATATGTGAGCTTAACCTACTATTTCATTTTCATCAAAATCGAATGCTTATGAATGCAAATGCTATGAATAACATGTGAATAGCAATGGGTAATATTGATTCAATCTTAAATCAATAATATATGGAATTCATGTAAATCCATAAGTAAAATTCACATTCAAATCACAATTTAAATTATCGATGCTCAAATCAAACTTTAAAGGGACAATCCATATTCAAATGTTCATAATAATAATGTAATTCAACATGTTAGGGCTTACATTAACTTAAAATCATCAATAAAGCATATGTCATACTTCAATTAAATTTATTAAACACTAATTCTCAAAAACCATATTTAAAGTAAACTAAAATTTATGAAATTCAAGTAAAAGAATTTTGCGTCTTCTTAGTTGAAAGAGACAAAAAATCAATCCTACATACCTTAGCTAATGAAGAAGATTCAAGAAGAAATTTGTAGAAGAATGAGCCTTTCCTTGATCCCCAAGTTTAATTCCTACTAGAGTTCTTTGAGAGAGACTTGAGAGGATTTTTAAATGCTAGGAATGAATTTGAATGATAGTAATAAATTTTAGGTCATTAGGGAGTCTTTAGGTAGCATAGGAAGTTACAAAAGATCCTTAGAATAAATCATAATTATGAAAACACCATTAATAAAATGAGATAAAAAATTGAACGTCGACGCTTCAAGGAGGACTATATGGTCTGTGACACATAACATGGACCACATACTTGTCTATGAACCAACACTTAGAAAAACTATACTTGACGAAGGTTCGAAATGGTAATCCTATACTTAGAAATTTTCAACATAATCATCCCCATGTAAGGCCACACGGGCCATTTAGTATCACACGGGTTATGACACTGCCCAGCCTGTACCTCTCTCCTTAGAAAAAATTCCATGACGAAGTTACGAGATGGTGATTCCATACTTAGAAAAATTTCACTCCGGAAGCTATATGGGTTGTGTCACTCCACGCGGGTCGTATACTTGGTCGTGTCACCACACTTGGTCCAAAATTTGTGGGATATCAAGCTAAGGCCACCACACGGTCTATGAGGTGTCACACGGACCGTGAGGGGTCTATGTGTGGTATACCTTAATTTTAAATCACCACGTTTAAGGGCCAACCATCCTCCATAGGCCAAGGGCCACCCCATGGAGGCTCCACGCAGGCTGTGTGACCTCACACGGACCGTAAGGGCTCCCATGGAGCATCATCATGGTGTAAAACTTTTCGAAACCAAAATTTTCAAAGTCCAATGAGGTCGTACAACGTCTGGGTCCTTACAGCAAAATTGCACAACGACATAACCTATTTTACCGTAATTTCTAATAACCACTATTGTTTGAAAAAAATGACAAAAATCTCTTATTTTTACTGTCTCTCTCCATCTTTCAGATACATAATATATACTTTCACATTCCTCTTTAATTTATTCTCAATTCACTCCTTATTCTAAGTAGACTAATCAAATATCATCCTGATCTACCTATTTTTTAGTTGTCTATAAAATCTTTTCTCAATTAATTTTAAATTCAAATTTTTATCATTATTTTAAAATCAAACTAAAAGAAAAAGAATCGAAACGTTTCCACTTTCTCTGCTAGACCTAATTTCTTCCTTTTTTTCTTCTTATTCGTCAAAGTGTTCTTCCATGTCCTGTCATGGATACAGATGGATTCTTCACCATCATTTAACCTTGGTCTTACCCAATTACCCTCTAGTAATGAAAGCATTCTTCAACCTAAAGTTGTTCCACCAATCACAATTGTTTTGTTTATCTTCCTTGTTGATATGAGGTGTTACTATGGATTATGATTCATCCTTTTGTATAGATCTCGCACAGACAAGTGAACATCCTTAGTCGGAAATACTTGTTCAAACACAAAAAGTTCTCAAATCGAGCAAGATTTTCTAACTGAGGACAATCACATGTTAATGTACATGGCAGTATTAGTACAGATCATTATTAATTATTAGAAGAATAAGAGCCAATTAGGGTTCCTATAATTTTAAGAGTGGTAATTACTAAAATAAAGAATACTAAATGATTCTTCTTAAATAATTAAGTATACTACATGATTTCAAGTTTTTTCCCTTTTAATCTAAAACTGAAGAATTTTAAAAAGTTGTGGTTTAATAAATGTGTATTTTAAGATATAAAAATACTAGTTATTTAATTATTTTTGACGTTCAAAATCAATTAAATTTTATATATTCCTTTTCTTTAAAGAAACAGTATAAAATTGTGAAAACTCCTTCATATATAAAATGTTAGTTGACTTATTCACGTTTAAAATTAAATATTCCCTCTGGTTCAAAAAGAATGAATGACCTAGTTTGATTTAATATGAATTTTAATTATTTTTGAATCTCAAAATAAACCAAAATTTTATATATTCATTTATATATATATACTAGATTCATCGCACATGCATTGCACGTCTTTGCCTTGTCTTGAAAGTCATGTAACTCCAAAATAGTATCCATATTATATTTGTCTTGATATATCGACTAATATAGTCCGCATACTACAGTTGCACATCTCAATTGTGAAAGTTATCCAGACTGTATTTGTTCATTCTCCTTTTTTTTTACTTAAATAAAATTTCTTACTCTCTTTGATAACTTGGTTGTATGTTTGACGCAAAAATGATTTAAATAAAATTTGACATAACTTGTTTCAATTCTCATTGAAGGAAATAATTACTAAGATGCATATAATATCTAGTATAATTTCCTACAAGAATTCTTCTAGTATCACCTTTAATATCCAAAAATTGGAGAGAAAGTTCATTTGATAGGTGGAAGAAGTTAAAATAGCAACTGTCTCTCACCTAATACTTCTTCGTATAAGATATTTCTTGTGTATGTCCTAGACCTCCGATCTGATTGTTCAGTCAGAATCTATATTTTTTACACCACCATTGAGATTTTCCTTGATAGTGCATGATAGTTTCTGATGCAGAATGATGCGGACCAAAATAGATTGTTTTGGACTATTTATGGGTTAATTTTCGCTATTTAGTAAGTTGGGGGTCTATTTTGTATATGAAAGGATTTGTACCCTTTAGAAAGGGAAATTGTAAATTTTGGAAAAGTATTCATTGTATAGAATTTCTAAAGGAAATCAAACACTGAGCTCACAGTGTTCTTCCCCAAATCTCCCGATCTTCCTTCCATTTCTTGTTCTCCAGTCCATCGGGACATCAGTTGGTATCAGAGTAACCGGGTTGATGGCAGATGCGAATCGTGGTTGTGGTAGGGGTCTTCACCGAGGTCGGGGTTGCGGAGTTGATCCCGAAGAAGACGGGCCACCGAACCGCCATCGAGACCAAAGGGACCTAGAGATTGCGGTGATGGGAAGACAGATCCGAGAGTTGGAGCGCCAACTCGCCAAAGCAAGGATGGGCTTAACAAATGGA
Organism: Solanum virginianum; assembly: GCA_000787875.1. NCBI lineage: Eukaryota > Viridiplantae > Streptophyta > Magnoliopsida > Solanales > Solanaceae > Solanum > Solanum virginianum. The sequence continues at coordinate 7,327 of DF364665.1, read as the reverse complement.
GAAAAAGAGGAGGAGTCAGACCCCCTTGGCTCCTCCGCAAAGGCCGGCGATGATGAGGAATTTAACCCGTGGGGGATTCCGAATTAGGTTCGAAACCAACGGCCGCGGCATGAACCCGACCAGCCCTATCAAACCCTAGGACTGAGGGTCGACCTTCTAGAGTTCAATGGTAAATCTCATCCTGACGAGTTTATTGATTGGTTGCATACCGTCGAAAGGGTTTTCAATGTGAAAAATCTGAACGACGATCAAAAGGTTAAGTTAGTTGCCATTAAGTTGAGGAAACATGACTCGATTTAGTGGAAGCACATGAGAACTAGGCATGTTCGAGAGGGGAAACCAAAAATTCAGAGTTGGAGTAAGATGAAAAAGAAATTAATGGCCAATTTCTTAGGGGCGGTGAAAGCACATGAGAACTAGGCATGTTCGAGAGGGGAAACCAAAAATTCAGAGTTGGAGTAAGATGAAAAAGAAATTAATGGCCAATTTCTTACCCATCCAGTATAGGTAGGAAGCTTTTATCGAGTACCATAATCTTAATCAGAGGGGTGTGTCGGTGGAGCAGTATACCAATGGATTTGATATGTTGTGAATGCGATGTGATGTTATTGAGGAGGACGAATAGATAATTGCTCGGTATCTGGCTGGGTTGAAACCAGAGATATCGGATGTGGTGTACTAGCAGCAGTATTACTCGTATAATGATGTGTGTTGGTTGGCATAAACGGTCGAATCGCAGCAAAAGAGAAAGGGTGTCAGTCAATCAAAGTACCAAAACCGTTTCTCGGGTGCTGAGACTAGCCGATGAGCACCCCCTTCAAACCTTAAACCTGTGACCACAACAACCCCAAATCCCAAACTCCATCCAGAGAAGGGACAGACCAGCAGGGGAGGTTCTATGGCTAACCGACGGTGCTTTAAATGTCAAGGTCTAGGACACCTGATTGCCGATTGTCCAAACCGATAACTTGTCACGCTAGTGTTAGAGCCCGTAATTTTGTATTTTAGTACCATGGTGATCAATTGAAATCCTTAGGATCATTTTCAAGGTGGTTGACAATTAAGTGTGCTTAGGGGGAATTTGAAACTTTAGTTGGAATCTTGTTAAGGATTGGGGAATGTTATGGTCATGTTATATGTACAAGTGTACACTTTCAAGAATTAGTTACTAAATCCCTCTTTGGTTTTCCAAGTTAAGTAGTTATGTGTTTAAAAGGTTGTAAAGTGTATGGTGTGATTGGTTCTAATGTAGACTATACATTATTTCATTTAATGAGAGAAGGTCATGTGTTAGCATGTGTTTACACACATTATAAGTTGTCACAAAGAGACCAAGTATATTATATATACACATTCCTATATGCTTTATATATACAAGGATGAGCAACATATTCTATACTTAGAAAAAAAGTGAGGCGAGTGAACAGTGCCCAAGAAC
>DF364666.1:14307-26621 GCA_000787875.1 Solanum virginianum | reverse complement strand
TTCTGACCAAGAATAGACCAGAATCTTATCAATAAACATGATCACGAACATATCCAAAAAAAGTCTGAATAGTCGATTCATAGTATCCATGAATACTGCCGGAGCATTCATCAGCCTAAAAGATATAACTCTAAATTTATAACGCCTATACCGGGTCCTAAACGTTGTCTTAGGAATATCCTCCTCTCATACTTGCACCTGGTGGTAACCCGACCGTAGTTCTATCTTTGATAAGCATTTAGCTCCCTCTAACTGGTCAAATAAATCGTCAATCCTGGGGGAGGTATTTATTCTTTATCGTTACCTTATTCGGCTATCGATAATCAATACATATCCGCAGCGATCCATTTTTATTCCTTACAAATAATATCAAAGATCCCCAGGGTGACGTACTAGGCCGAATAAAACCCTTCTCCACTTGATTGTTCAGCTGTTATTTCAATTCCTTTAATTCTACCGGTGTCATTCTATATAGAGGAATAGAAATAGGCTGAGTGTCTAGCAGCAGATCTATGGCAAACTCTATCTCCCGCTCGGGAGGAAGGCCTGGAAGCTCATCTGGAAATATATCTGGGAACACATTTACAACTGGAATTAACTAAAGAGTTGGTGCTTCTATCTCTAAATCATGTACACGGACCAGATAATAAAGGTAACCTTTTCTGATCATTTTCTTACCTTGAGGTATAAAATAAATTTACCCCTCAGTGATGCGGTATTACCTGCCCACTCAATAACTAGTTCCCCCGAAAATCACAATCAACATTAGCATAACAAGAAGCTAACCAACTCATACCTATAATCACATCAAACTCAGTCATATCTAACTTTACCAAATCGACTATAGTGCAGTGGCCTCAAATAAATACCAAACAGTCTCTATAAACTCAACCGACAGTAATAGAATCCCTTAGTGGTATGGCTACCTAGAAAGGCTCTACAGGTTCAGATTCTATCCCAATTTTATTAGCAATCAAAAGAGAAATATACGGTAATGTAGAACCGGCATCAATCAGTGCATATACATATCCAGAGAAAACTAGTAATATACCTGCGATACCTGTAACGACATTTGGTGATGCCTCCTGATCCTGCCGGCTGGCCAATGCATAAGTGTTGTTCGAAGGATCATTAGACTCTGAAACTCCACCATGACCCCTACCTCGGCCTGCTGATATTGGTATACCTCACCCCGCAGGGCGTATAGCTATTGCGAATGCAGATGAACCACCGGCTGACCTAGTAGACTGAGTCGAACCGCTTGTACTACCTCTAACCGGATAGTCTCTCCTCTAGTAGCCCTAACGGCCACACGTAAAGCAAGCACCGGTGGTGCAAAAACACTCCGCAGGGTGCCATCTCCTATAGTAGGAACACAGAGGTCTGGGAGGTCTCATCTAACTGCTAGAGCCTTTGTCCAACTGTGAACCTGCAACTTTGGAACTCAGGCCTTCCCCTGAATACCCAGATGATCTGGCTACCTAGGGCGAGCCCCTGTCGTCCACCCTATCAGACTGACACCCCCTACGTCAGTCCTCCATGCCCTAGGCATGGGCCTGAATATGGGCGATATCCATACTGGTATGGGCTGCCATCACCAAGCAACTACAAACATAATACTGGTTCAACCCCACTATATACCAGTGCATCCGGTAAGTCATACTAGCAACATGTGTAGGCGCATATCTAGCCAGCAAATCAAACTCCAAGTTGTATACCGCCTCTCGAATATCCCCACTCTCTATACCTAGCTGAGGGGCTGGAGGTTCTGGTACTCAAACCTCAGGGGCTGACGGTCTAGCTGAACTGGTTGTCGGGAGTGCAAAATCTAGCCCGCCCTAGGAACGAGCCCTAACTATCACCCGAGCTCTACTGGTCTCACCTACCGCTGCAGCCTTGCCCTTTTGCGCAGCTGTGGTCTTTCTCGGAGGCATCACTAAAAATAAAACATTTGGTCAGAAAGGAGTCATCCTACTAACACAGCTCTATCGCATGATCTAAGATCAGAAAGAAAGAAATAACATCCTAAATGTCCTATAGCCTCCTGTTTATAGATATGGTGTACGATACACCGATAAACAAGACTCTACTAGACACGATCTGTGGATATTCCAAATACGAACTGCTCTGATACCACTTCTGTCATGACCCAACCCCGTGAGCCGTGACTAGGGCCCAGATTGGGCACCCAAGCACACTCACAAAGTCGTGTTATTAACAGATGACTTATATTTTAAAAAATTGGCAAAGTTTCTTTTGTTTTATGGACTAACCCAAAATAACCATGCACATCAGAAGATACTAACAAAGGCCAAAGGCTTACCAAAGTGTGATAATTTATTCTTCACATGCCCCTTCAATTCATTGTGTTAAGATTTGGTAAAATAGTTAAGACTTGAGGAATTTTATTATCTAAATATTAAGATTTTGTACTTATTATGAATTCATTTGATATTTTATCAAGTCTTATTGCATCATATACTCTCAATATGGTATTAAGTTGTTATGATTTATGAGGAATCTATGCATATGTTGGGTAAAGGTTGAGTTTGAAGATTTGAGTAGAGCATTGGAGTTGAGTATCTTGAGTTGAGCAAATTGAGTATAAAGAGCATGTTGCATTGAGTCATATATGCTACCACACATGAACATCTTGTTTGCACTACATAATGAGTCAATTTAAGTGAGTCTAAATGACCATTATTTGAGTTGAGTCGAGTTTGATGGATTACATTGCATGAATTGTTGAGTTTGACTTGAGTTGACTGTTTGCATTGGTGAGATGAGATAATGAGTACTTGAGATGAGATAACCCAAATAAGGTTAAAATTTAAGTTGATTGATTGAGCATTGAGGATTAAGTTGACTGATGATGTTAAGCATATTTTAGTCTTGGGAAGAGTATTGAGCACCAAGTTGGGTGATTGAGGAGCACCCCATAACTACGTTTCCTGCATAGGATAGTTATTTCAGCATAATATTGGCGACTCTTGTCCCACAGGTGGACACCCCCTTATGGATCAATTAGAGAGAGTTGATGCATCCTTTTCCATGGCACGTTAAGGATGGGCGATGCAATGACGCCATATTCATTATCCATCATCAAAATATAGGTAGTGGGAGGTATGTCGGTTAAGAAAAACTTCTAAGCAACCTTGATTGGCAATGACGCCATATTCATTATCCATCATCAAAATATAGGTAGTGGGAGGTATGTCGGGTAAGAAAAACTTCTAAGCAACCTTGATTGGGCATGATATTTCAAAATGAGTCTATTTATCATATACATATTTTTAAAGCATGATTTACTTCAAATGTGCATACATTGAGTTGAGTATGAGTTATTGAGTTAAGATGAATAAGTTTAGCCTTATTTTCTTGAGCCATTTTACATACCAGTATATTCCATATACTGACTTTCATTTTGGGCCTACATCATTTTATGATGCAGATATAGTAGATAGAGGGCTTCAGCACGCACATCGTTGAGGTCCGTATCAGTACATCCCTTGAGCTTGGTGAGCCCTCCTACTATCCCAGAGGAGCCCTTTTATCTTTTATTATTTTGAGTACTTTTCTTTGTTTGATTAAGGTGCCCATGGCCTGTCATGGCACATTTCTTGACTAATAGGTGGAGTCTTCATAGACATTTGAGTGGAGGCTTTCGATAAGTCTCTATATCTAAACTACTTTCATTGATACTATGATACAGTAGAGTTATTTCTATATGTATATCTATATTCTCATATTTGATGCTTATTCATTGAGTTATTCTTCCATTGTTGAGTTTGATGTGATGATGAGGCCAAGTGGTTCTCTCGGGGGCTACCGATAGTCTCCGAGTGTCGGCCACACCAAGGGTACCCTCCTGGGGTGTGATAATGCATATTGTTTAGAATATAAAAGTATTCATGCTATTCTAAGTATTCATGCTATTCTAACTATTGAATTTTGATTCATGCTACATGGGTTTGTCCGTTGAAGTACTTCATGTGAAATGTTGAGCTAATAGCATATTTTGAGGCATTATTGAAGTTGTTGGACTAAGTACTTGTAAAATATAGACTTAAATGATAAATAGTCCTAAGTTATGATAACAAGACAGTGAAAGACTTGAGCTATGTTATGATGTGATTGTTATATAATGTGTTGATGATGAGATAAGTGTTGAAAGAACAATGAGAATGATTGGTAATTATTGAATAAATGATTCATATGGATATCTTACATACTCTTATACTTTTGAAAGTGACTACTCCATTGATGAAGCAAAGCTGATGGAAAATGGTTCTGGCTAAGAAAAAATTGAAAAGCCGAAGGAAAATGGTTCTGGCTAGATATGAATGTAAATGCCGATGGGAAATGGTTCTAACAGATGCATGATCACACTTAAGTTACATATCTCTTTTGAGACAAAGCGATCATTTCAAAGTAACAAACCTAACCAAGATTAGGGTCAAATCCTACAGAGAATATGAAGACTTTCCAAATCAATTCACCAGTAAACATTTCAAGTATTAACTAACTCGATTTCCCAAAAATGTGGGGGGGAGATTGCAATGATTGATAAGAAATTAAACCAAACTAACTAAAATGGAAGACAATCAATAATGGAGAGTGACTTGGAAAAGGGGAGATTTACAATTATTTATAGGAAAGTAATCTAAAGTAACTAAAATTTGAAGACAAGCAATAACGGAGAGCAACTTGGATATTGTGTTCCCCATGATTCACTAACTCAACATCCCCGGATATCACAATTCTCAACTAGAATATCGCATGCAGGACAGTAATTTAATTTCTTCCAACCCTTTGGTCAAAGGTGAAAGTCGAATTTCACTATAGGATTTGGCCCATCTCCATAGTGTGCTATACTAACCATTACTCGTAGTCTTAGTCAACCTCCCTTTGGTCTAGGTCGACTGATTAAATGAGAACACATCATCGAATCCTGTTACCAATCTCTTTTCCTATTCATTATCACATGGATTGGGAAGGTAACACTAGTCGAGTTCTAATGTTGGCTACCACTAAAATACATACAAAATGAAGAGAATTGATTAATACATGCAAATACTCATTCTAAGAATTGCAAATAATTCAGATTTATTTGGTTAGATCTTCATGGTTCCAACAACCCCAAGTTGTGGGTTTAGCTACTCATGCTTTGGGAAGATAAAGAAACTATGAATTGAGTAAACATAATTAATCTCTTACCCAAATAGATTGAAGAACAAGCAAACCCAATTTGTATTGAGAATCACAAGGTTGAAAGATACAATGAATCCATAAGTGTATTCTCTTCTCCAATATTTAGTCTCCAAGTATAAAACCTTAAAAAAGCTCTAATGATGTTCTCTCTTCTATTTTGCTATCCTCCTTCTTAAAAATAACCTAATTATACTATTTATAGTATCTATATACAAATCCCAAAAAATATTAAAAAATTGGTCGGCGTCTTCTATGGCTCACAGTTACGACTCGTAACTGGCTTTACGATGTCACGACCCAAGCTTAGGGCCTAGACATGACACAGCAAATGGGGAACCCAAAGAAACCCCAAATAAGCCTCTTAACATATTATTACCCATCATTGGTTACAGAAGCATATGCAAGACATAAAGAGTAAGAATGGGGTAAAAGAGACTAAGGGGAAAGCTTGCATAACATCATAATCAAGAGACAAAGAGTCAAAGCTCATATCATATATATATATAAAGCATGTCCAACAAACACCTCTACTACTTCATATCATAAGCAACAAGAGTCAATAGAGTCAAGGCTCAAAACATAGATACACCATATGTCCAACAACACCTCTACTACATAAAATAAGAGCGGGGGCCAAGATAAAGCAACCGGGCTCACCCTCATAGTCAAAATAGAACATAAAGAAGGTTGTCTCAATACATAATAAGAGAAACATAGATAAACATCCCCGGAATGGAGGATCCACCAACTAGCTTGAGTAGTACCGAACTAGTCACGTGGAGGAAGAGGAGGATGATCAACTTGGGCTCTGGTTCCTACATGGTGATACATGTAGGCAAGAGTATGTGTTAGCAATTTGAATGTACTAAGTATGTAGGATGCAATGCAACAGGAGATAGGCTTCTAATATGACATGTATGACCAATGCTAAAGTAAAACATGCTTAAGTAGCTCATGCTCATATAGGATATCATATGAGTAGAAGAGACTAAGCAAGATTTCCAAAGTACAAACCCCTTGGTTGGTTAATGATGATCTCACCCCATCACCCTGAGGGTGAAGTGCAAACCCCTCACATGGTTGATGATAATCTCACCCTATCACCCTGGTGGCAAAGTATAAACCCCTCACATGGTTGATGAGTACAAACCCCCATCTCGATTATCTAAACTCTTAGTCCCCCCGGATCGGTCATGGTCTAATGCAACACTTTATATAGAATATATGATTTACATAAGCTCATTTCATCATCATATAGTCATTCATATCATATCTCATGCTTTGGACCTTCAATTCCTCAAGAAACCACATCCGGATATTTTATCAAACACTTAGAGGGTGTGTAGTGCTAGTGTAAAACCATACAATTCAAGAGTCAAATCATGCTAGTAAATTCAATGTAAAAGCTTTAACAGATACTTGGTAACACCCTCAAGCAATAAACATCAAAACCCTTTACTAATCCTTTCAATAGATCTTAGATTCATAGCTCAACACATGCTAAAATGGTCATAATTTCATATGCTCAAACATAAATGGTCATAATTTCATATGCTCAAACATAAACGGTCATAATTTCATATGGTCAAACATAGTGTCTAGTGATTTTTATAATAATCAAGACCCATGAATAAATCACCTTTGGCATCATCGGTGAAAGGGACCCATGAAAGAAACAAACATACCTTAGCTTGGAGATGAACTTGGTAAAGATTGGAGGTGGAGACTTAAAGCTTGAAGAAGAACCTTGAAAGAAATCCTTAGATCCAAAAGAGCTTTTGAGACTTGAATTTATGAGTGAAAATATGGCTAAGTGTTTGAGTGAGTATTGGGAATGTTTAGGATGATATGAGGGTGAAATATGACTAAGTATAGCTATTTTCACGTTTAGGAACACTTAGGCCCAAGACCTAAAAGTCTTGGACCGAGATAGAAAAAATTGGACAAAAATTACATAGGAGCACGCCCTTAGTGCGTCACACTAGGGGCGCAGATCGTCTCTAGAAATCGCCGCACACATTTTGAGATATATGAAAATTACGATTTCAGGCACTTTTGAGGCACATTTTCAGACACTTTTTGGGGTCGTTTCATACGAGTCATAATTTGGTTTTTGTCTTCAGCTTCTTGAATCTTAGACTTCACTGCTATAGATCCACTAGATGAGTTGTAGTTTGATCTACGACTCGTATCGCCTTCTCGTAAACTTCACATGCATCTTCTGGTCCATCTCTGGAAATCTCCACAAAACCCCTCTATACAACTCGTAGAATGATCTACAACTCATATAGGGTTCTCGTATAGCTAAACTTCAGACTTTCATTCACCATTAGAAATCTTCACGAAACTACCTTTACGACTCGTAGAAGGAACCACGACTCATAAAGGGTCTCGTATGTTCTCAAAAACCAGAAAAAGTCTACAACTTTCCCAAAATCATTCTAATAATTTTTTCTTCCAAAAACAAACACAAAAACACATAAAAATCACAAAAATTGCATTGATAACACACAAAATCTCAAGTTTTAAACATCAAATGTGTTGTATTTTGACATCACATCAATGCATTCTCCTTGTGTGGCCCCCATGAGTTCTGGTCTGATTATATCAGCGAATGTGTATCATAGGAAAAACATACATCATTATTGCTGATATAATCAGACCAGAACTCACAGGGGCCACACAAGGAGCATGCATTGATGTGTTGTCTTTGTAACACCTCCTAGAAGACTTGAAAAATGCCCTTATGATGTAATTCTTGAATATCTAAAAATCCATACATTATTTGGAAAATTTGATTTTGTATTCTTTTTAAGGAGGCAAAATTGTATGAAAAAAGAGGCACCATCAATTTTTAGGTCACGCGTAGCGAAAAATAATTATTCGAATGATTTTAGGCATAACCAGAAGAGTGTGCTACCAGTTTGCATCGCGGACTTGTTCCCCGATGATACAAAAATGCCTTAACCTCATTCCTAGGCTAAAACAAGGGAAATTGAACTTTGAGAAAAATTACACTATGGGTAAACCAAGGTACGACGCGCCTCTGCTCCCGCCATGTGTAACTTTTTCTAAACTTTCTCAAATTTAAGTAAAGACCTTTGAGACTTAACCCAACATCCTTATATACGCAAATGCTCAAAAACTCACTTAATTTTAGCCCTAAATCAATTTAAAACACTCTCAAATTCCATCCAAAACCTCTGAAATTCCTCTATCAAGTTCCTCCAATTCCCTAGGGTTCAAGCCTTCTCTTATTATATTCACCCCAGTTCCACTAAAATGTATAAAGACTTGAGGGAAGTATATTGGTGGAATGGAATGGAAAAGAACACTGCAAGATTTGTGGTCGAATACTCCAATTGTCAACAAGTTAAAGTGGAACACCAAAGAACAAGTGGTTTTGGCTCAAAATATTGAGATTCCTACTTGGAAAGGGGAAGAGATTAATATGGACTTTATAGTTGGGTTACCTAAAGACCAAGAGAGACTTTAACTCTATATGGGCGATAGTGGATAGAATGACAAAATTGGCTCAATTCTTGCTAGTTAAAATAACTTTTAGTGTCGAATTACACCAAGTTATATATTTGAGATTGGTGAGATTACATGGGATTCCATTATCCATTATTTTGGATCATGGTACTCAATTTGCCTCTCAATTATGGAGGTCGTTCCAAAGAGGTCTTGGTAGCAAAGTGAAGTTAAGTACCGCATTTCATCCCCAAATCGATGGACAAGCCAAAAGGACTATTCAAACATTAGAGCACATATTGATGGCTTGTTTCTTGGAATTTAAAGAAAATTGAGATGATCATCTACATCTCATCAAGTTATCCTACAACAATAGTTAGTACTCAAGCAGTGAGATGGCACCATTTGAGGCCCTATATAGGAGAAGATGTAGGCCGTCGGTGGGATGGCTTGATATAGGTGAGATAGCTTTGATTGGATTGGATTTGGTTATAGATTTCATCAAAAAAGTGAGGCTCATAAGGGAAGGATTAAAGATGGTCCAAAGTAGACAAAAGTCCTATTCAGGTGTGAGAAGAAGGCACCTTGAGTTCGATGTTAAGGATTGGGTCTACTTGAAGGTGTCACCCATAAAGGGGGGTGGTTAGATTTGACAAGAAAGGAAAGTTGAACCCTAGGCATGTATGGCCTTATAAGATTGTAAGAAGGATTAGGAAGGTGGCTTATGAGTTGGAATTGCCATTGGAGATGAACACAATTCATTCGGTGTTCCATGTGTCAATGTTGAGAAAGTTTATAGGAGATCCAATTCCATAATTTCATTGGAAGATATGAGAGTTGAGGAGAATTTAACATATGAAAAGGTTTCGGTGGAAATACTAGATAGACACGTAAAGCAATTGAGGAACAAAGATGTAGCATTTGTCAAAGTCTTTTGGAGGAACCGACAAGTTGAAAGTGCTACTTGAGAAGCAGAAGCAGACATGATGAAATGATATCCCTATCTTTTCCAATCTACTCAAGCCTGAGGTAATAGCATAATCATGTTCAAAGTGTCAAGTCATGTATTTCATCCCTTAGATGTCAAGTTGCATGCATTTCTACTCATGGTATCATATTTTAATGGCACTTTGATGCATACGTTTGAGATTTTATGAAAATGATGTTTAAGTTGAATTTTGATGCATTTATTCTAGGGTTGAAAAGTATTTTGTCATCCCTTGCAAGTGTAGTTTTACAATATTCGAGGATAAATGTTCCCAAGAGGAAGATGTTGTAACACCCCCCAACATGACTCAAATAGACTATATGATGCATTTCTCAAATATCTTCAAATTTGTGTATCATTTTGCAAATTCGACTTTGGATTCTTTTTCATAAGGTAAAATTATGTAGAAAAATGGTCACCTTCATTTTTTAGGTCACCCATATCAAAAAATAATTTTTTGATGAAATTATACAAAACAGAAAGGTGCACATTAAAGGTGCAATGCGCCTTTGTTCCCCCATAGTTCAAAAGGTTTCAAACTTCATTTTAAGTCAGAAAAGTTAATTAAGACTATCCCAACACCTTTATGTACATAATTACTCAAATATTTCTCTATTTCTAGACCTAAATCCCTCTCGAACTACTCTCAAATCCTCCTAAACTTCTCTCTAAAATCCTACATCCAATTCTTCAAATTTCTTGGGGATCAAGCCTCCTTCCATTGTAGACAAAGCTTCCAAAAAAGGGATTCTCAAGGTTTTTCAAGTCTTCTTCTTCAAGTTTCAAGATTTAAAAGGTACATGAGTTTCTTCATCCTTGGGTTCTTCCATACAGAGAGTCCCAAAACCTAATTTACAAAATCATTCAAGTTTCAATGTTGATTTCTTATGGGTTCTTTCTAATTACCCTACTAAGTATGAGTTATGTCAAGATTTTCATCTATTGCATGAAACTTCATGAGTTGATTTCAAGGATTTTCTATTATGAAGTTATTTTATGATTACTAAAGCTATGAAAGTTATGTTACCTTGAGTTATTATGAAATTGATGATTTTATAAGATGAGTTCCATGATTCTATGTCCAAGTTTGAAAGATGATATGTATGCTTGTGGTGGGTTGTCCAAGAATGATTAAATTAATGATTCTCATTACATTGATGCATAGTCCTCTTGAGCTACATGATTTAAAGTTTACATGCATGAAATCCACCCAATCCTCATATCAAAGTTATCTAAGGAGCATGATCTCCAAAGATGATGGTTCAATTACAAGCTTATGAAAGTTAAAGTTAAAATTATGATATTTTGAGTCCCTCTTATGTATGTTAAAGATGGTGAAAGAAAAATTCTCACCAAAAGATAGATCCTTTGTAAAAAGACATCCTACATATTAGATATAAGTTAAGATGAGCTATCCTATACATATATGATGATAAAGTTATGCTTTCAAAGTTTATGAATGAATATGATTATGCATATGTTTTCAACTGTATTCTGTGGAATGACTTAACACTGAGTGGGGTATTATGGTTGTTAGAACCCGTATTCTTGTGCATTGGAATGGTTGTGGAGAGTTGGGACCTAAGTGTCATTTTGAAATTTTTTTTTAATTAAATTAATAAAAATTAGGAGCAAAGAGTCATGTTGGAGAGTTGGGGTCAAGGGTAATTTTGTAAAGATAATCATGTGCATAAGCTTCTATGTGTGTACACATATACATATATATATTTTCAAGATTATAAAATTCTTGGACAAGTGTTTTTGTTTTATAAAAAGAGTGAAAAATCTAGAACTCCTAATTTAATGAGTTGGTCCCACTTGGCTTTTTGTCACATTTTCATTGGTCCATTTGTGTGGAGTGGGACCAAAGTGAGAGCAATATATGTATATGTATCCTTATACTCCAAGAAGATTTGAAAGAGAAGCAAATACTTAGAAAAAAAATAAGAAGAACTTCAAGAAGCTTGAAGTTGCTCTCGGTTGAACAGTGCCCATACCTAGAATTCATTTTTTTTATCTTTCTACTAATTGACACTTCAAGACTAGTATATTGAGTCCCCCAAGCATCGTGGTAGCGTTGGTTTGTCAAGAAAACACCTGGAAATTTGGTATTGAAGATTTGGAGTTCTTAAAGGGTTGTTAAGGTAAGTGGATTTTTTTCTTCTTTTGAGTTAAAATAAAGCTTGTATATGGTTTGTAGGGTGTCAAATTGAAAGAGTAACCATGAAAGCTTGCTTGATTAAGTGAATACTAAGGTTGGGAATTATTGGGTTCGAAATAAGGTATATGAGTGTGCGTGAGATTATATTGTCTTAAAATCATGTTTGTGGGCATAGTTAACTTGAATATGATTCTTGTAGAGTGGAGGGAGTATTAGAAATTGTGTACATCAGTTTTGGGTAAGAAGATGAAATGTTGCGCTTTGACGTTTTAAGGTTTCATTTGGCGCTTAAATAATTTGATTAGATTCTTGGAGTGTGTAGAAGTGTTTGAAGGTATTGAGTATGATTTAAATCGGTATGCTGTCCTGTTTTCAATTATTCGCATGTATGCGTGAAGATGGTTCAAACTAGAATCTATATAAGTATTCAAATATTGCGTTGTTGCGTTGTAAATATATGTTTGGCGTTTGGATGGGATA
>DF364667.1:1656-20538 GCA_000787875.1 Solanum virginianum | reverse complement strand
ATCGACTTGCTAGATGGTACCTCCAATTTCAACAGTTTGAGATTATATATGTTCCTTAGAAGGCTGTTAAAGGGCAAGCATTGACGGACTTCTTAGCAGACCATCTGATACCTAATGATTGGGAGCTAAGTGATGAATTGCCAGATTAAGATGCAATGGTAGTTGATATTCAACCACCCTGGAAAATGTATTTTGATGCCGCCTTACATCACAGAGGAGCTGGTGTTGGGGTGATATTCGTCACTCCACAAGAGGAGATCTTGTTGTATTTCTTCACCTTGATGCAATGTTGCAGAATATCAAGCATTGACACTTAGGCTTGAAATAACGGTCGATATGAAGTAATTGCAATTGCATGTTTTTGGGGACTCTGAATTGGTGATTAATCAATTATTAGGTAACTATGAAGTCAAGAAGTCGGAGTTGCATTCGTATCATAATTATGCACAAAAGTTGATTGGATGTCTCGGAGATGTGACTCTTCAACATATTCCAAGAAACAAAAATAGGAATGCTGATGCCTTAGCTACTTTGGCTTCAACATTGACTTTGCCCAACCAAGCAGAATCCATTATTGGTAAAAAAAAAAAATGGATAGTACTACCGGAGGAGGATGAGAATGAGGGTGAAGAGAGCAATCTTGAACATCTTGTAGCCATTTCTAAGGCTGAGAAAGTCGATTTGAGTCAAGACATCATTGATTACTTGTGCTACAATATACTTCTAGAAGATCCAAAAAGAAAGGTCGAAATCCATCGTCATGCTCCTCAATTTCTTTACTACAAAAATACTTTGTATCGAAGATCATTCGAGGGAGTACTTTTGCGTTATTTGGGAGTTGAAGAGGCGACTCAGGCCATGTAAGAAGCACATTCTGGAGTTTGTGGGTCACATCGATCTGGGCTAAAATTACACTTTCACATCGAAATTAAAAAGATCAAGCCTTGTAAGAAGCACATTCTGGAGTTTGTGGGTCACATCGATCTGGGCTAAAATTACACTTTCACATAAAAAGAATGGGATGTTATTGGACAACAATGGTGAAAGATTGTTTGTATTATGCTCGAAGATGTCAGGCATGCCAACTTCATGCAAATTTTGTGCACCAACCTCCTGAAGTACTACATCCAATAGTTGCATCTTGGCCATTTGATGCTTGGGGACTAGATGTGGTTGGACCACTACCAAAATCTTCTGAAGGTCACTTGTACATCTTGGCATGGATTATTTTTCAAAATGGGCTGAGGTTGTAGCCCTCAAAGAAGTAAAAGAGGAGAATGTTGCAAATTTCATCAGGGTGAATATTATCTATCATTTTGGCATTCCTAGTTATATAATAACAGATTATGGAAAACCATTCACCAACAAATTGATGGATAAGATCTGTGATCTTTTTGGCGTCAAGCAACATAATTCGTCTATGTATTATGCTGATGCAAATGGACTAGATGAAGCATTTAACAAGACTTTATGTAACTTATTAAAGAAGGTTATCTCCAAATCTAAGAGAGATTGGAATGATAGAATAGAAGAAGCCCTTTGGGCATATCAGATGACTCATCGTACGCCAACTCAAGCAACTCGTTACTCTCTTATTTTTGGAACTGAAGCAGCCCTTCCGCTTGAACGCCAAATACCATCATTACTGCTTGCCATCTAAAAAGGACTTACTGAAGAGGAAAATGCTCGTCTACGCCTTGAAGAGTTAGATGATTTTGACAAGAAGAGGTTAGAAGCACAACAAAGCCTTAAATGTTATCAAGCTCGGCCTTCTCGTGCTTTTAATAAAAATGTATGCCCCAGGTCCTTCCAGGTTGGTAATTAGGTCCTTGTAGTAAGAAGACCAATCATCACATCTCATAAATCGGGAATCAAGTTCACATCAAAATGGGATGGTCCATATGTCGTCCAAGAAGCTTATTCAAGGGGAGCTTACAAGCTTGTAGATGCAGAGGGCTTGTGGATTGGTCCCATCAATGTAAAGTTCTTGAAGAAATACTATCCTTAAAGCCGCATCATACTCCTAGCCCACAAGAGTATAAAGTGTGTACGACACCCAAAAAAAGCAACAAAAAAATAAATGTGTCCGCTAGGTTGAAAATCTCGAAAGAGGTGGCCTAAGAAAAAAATTAGGACAAAAAACTTTTACTCATCTTCTGAACTACAATATGACTTCATCCTCTTCATTAAGGTACGTAAGCAGCCTAGAATATTTATTATTCTAGGTCCATCATATGAGTTGAAAAACAAGAAGGGGTACACGTTGTTACATGATCATCATATTAATATTTTAAGGGATGAGTCAAAAAACTCTAAGCATAAGTGAGGTTCTTTTAGGAGAGTATGCAAAGCTGAAGGGCATGCTGACTTAAAAAAAAGTACTCCAATAAATTCAAAAGGCCTATGACTGACATTTTTATGTAGATTAAAGTTCATGAAGTGATCTTTCAAACAAAAAGAGAATCTCATGATTTCGACGTTCCAGTTCTGAGTTATGATTTTTCTTTGGTAGGCACGTGAAATTTAAAAATTCGAGCCTGGCTGATTCTAACCAGACTTCGAAGGCAAATCTCTACTAATCTTTAAATCATAAAGCTTTAATTTTTGAAAATATTAAAGCTCGTGAAGTGATCTTTCCAACAAAAAAATAATCTCATGATTTTGAAGCTCTAGTTTCGAGTTATGATTTTTCTTCGATAGGCGCGCAAAATTAAAAAGATCAAGCCTGACAGATTCTAAGCTAATTTCAAAGGTAAATTTGTACTAATATGTCAATCACAAGGCTTTGTTTTTTTAAGATATTAAAGTTTGTGAAGTGATATTTCTAACAAAAGAAGAATTTCATGATTTCGACACTCCAATTCCAAGTTATGATTTTTCTTCGGTAGGCGCGCGAAATTAAAAAGATCAAGCCTGGCAGATTCTAAGCTAACTTCGAAGGTAAATTTGTACTAATCCGTAAATTACAATGCTCTAATTTTTGAAGATATTAAAGTTCGTGAAGTGATCTTTCCAACAAAAGAAGAATCTCATGATTTTGACGCTCCAGGTCCGAGTTATGATTTTTGTTCGGTAGGTGCGCGAAATTAAAAAGATCAAGCCTGACAGATTCTAAGCTAACTTCGAAGGAAAATCTATACTAATCTATAAATCATAAGGCTTTGATTTTGTAGAGAATAAAGTTTATGAACTGATCTATCCAACAAAAAAAGAATCTCATGATTTCAACGCTCCAACTCCGAGTTATGATTTTTCTTCGATA
The DNA here is from genome assembly GCA_000787875.1 of Solanum virginianum. Taxonomy (NCBI): domain Eukaryota; kingdom Viridiplantae; phylum Streptophyta; class Magnoliopsida; order Solanales; family Solanaceae; genus Solanum; species Solanum virginianum. The sequence goes on along the minus strand of DF364667.1, from coordinate 17,276 downwards.
GGCGCGCAAAAGTAAAAAGATCAAGCCTGACAAATTCTAAGCTAACTTCAAAGGAAAATCTGTACTAATCTATAAATCACAAGGCTCTAATTTTTAAAGAAATTAAAGTTCGTGAAGTGATCTTTCCAACATCAAAAGAATCTCATGATTTCGACGCTCCACCTTCTAGTTATGATTTTTCTTTGGTAGGCGCGCGAAATTTAAAAAAATCAAGCATGTCAGGTTCTAAGCTAACTTCGAAAGAAAATCTGTACTAATCCATAAATTGTAAGGCTGTAATTTTTGGAGATATTGAAGTTTGAGAAGTTATCTTTCCAACAAAAAAAGAATCTCATGATTTGGACACTCCAATTTGGAGTTATGAATTTTCTCTTATAAGCATACAAAGCTAAAAATTTTAGTATGACTATTGTGAATTCGACATATAATCAAAAAGCCAAAAAAAAGGAGAGAATTCAAGATGAGACAATTCATACTAAAAGATCAGTCATCAATTTATTACTTTTTTTTTAAAAAAAAAAAGACAAATCACTATATCGCAGTAAGCAAGTAAATAAACAAATGAATCCTAAGAAAGAATCTAAACTATGAAAATGGCTTGAAGTTTAGAATGTTTTGACGGATTGTCTCAACTGCCTATTCTAGCTTGGATAATCTTTCTGCTTCATCATCAGACAATGTATGGTTCGCCTCAATGGTATAAATCTCTCTCGTGGTCATGGTGATGATCACTTGAGTTTTGGACAGTTTCTCTTGATTTCTACTAAGGAGCGTAATGATCTTCTTTCTCTTAGAGGTCAAGGCGGCTAGATCTTTCTCCACATTTGCAAGAGTTATTTGGAGCTTCCCTATGGATCCATCCAACTTTTCATGTTCCAACCTTGCATCATCAAGACGTTTTTGTGCATCATGGAAGGCCTTCTCATGTGATTCTTTAGTCATCTTTGATGGTCTCAGAGCATCATACTCTGCGTATGACTTGAAAAAATTCTCAATGAGATCCTCCAAGTAGAAGTATCAATGATGTTGACCCTTTTGATTTAATTACGAGTTGAAGCAATACTCGATTCTAATTAAGCAAAACCATCTAAGGAACCCAAAGAAAATTGTGTAATTCATCCACACAACGCACTCCACATCTCAGAAACAAAGGTTGATTTGACACAAAATATGGTTTTTTGTGGATCAAAAGGTGGAGTGTTAGGGTGCAACGGCCATGAAGAAGGCTAGAAAAACTTTGGATATGTGATTTGATCGGTAGTAACTTCAGTCATATTGGTGCCATTTGCTTGGAAAGTTTCTTGACCTTTAAAGAAGTGAAAGGTAAGACTATTTTTTGTGGAGATATTCCATCTTTAATAGAAGACTGATCATTGCCAAGATCATCAAAGCCCATAGCAATATATGCAAGCACATCATCACAAAGATCGTTGTCGCATAGATCTTGAAGGTCCAACTAAAAATGAAAGAAAAAGAGACCAATCAAATTTTTTCGGTTACAAGAAGATTTAGTATAGGTAAAAAGAAAAAGAAAAGAAAGAAAAAGGAGGACTCTACCCATTTTTCTAAATCAGACAATGATGCAGAGTTTGGATCCTCATCCACAAAGGTGTTATCGTCAATGACAATTGTGTCTAGATCACAACAAGTGTCATCTAGCTCTAGTGCCTTCCTTTTTAGACATTTTCAGTGACGATCCTTGATGTTTCCAGTGACGATCCTTACTCTCTATTGAACTAGAAGAAGCATTGGCTTTATCAACACCAACTGATGAAGTAAGCATGTGGGAATTGTTGTCAACTTTTGAAATAGCGGTGGTCACCTTCGAGGCTAAAGTAAGGCGCCTCAATTTTGATTTCGAAGTTTTGGACTTGAATTAAGTCTTGATGACTTGTGGAATATTGTTTGACTTTACCCCAGGCTTGGAAGAAGAATGTGGCTTTTCTTTCGATTGATCAAAAGCCCCTTTAGATGACATGGGTGTATGGTCCTGCTTTGAAAATTTCAAAATGATACGCTGACTTTCTTTTGAAGGATTTGTCCTATGAGATGGCCACCAATCCGCATACTCACTAGTCATTAATGGAGCGCCCTCTAATGGCCGCGTCAGAATGATGACTTTTGAAGAAGTACCAAGTCGAAAAGAGGAATTCCAAAGTTGCACTAATGTTGACAACGTACCATCATATGATCATTCCATAATATCTCTAGGGATGTCTTGACAAAAGCCAAATTGTCGACTAAATCTCGTAGGACCATAGGACTCCACTACAAAGTTTGAATCACGCCTAAGGGTGACATAGCTTAAGCGAAGACTTATGATAAATTCAATCTACGAATTTGAGAGTTGACCATAATCAATAAGGTGCAAACTCTTTGCTTTGTAATAGTGCCAAGTGATGGAGGTGACGGGCATCATCCTATTGAAATATTTTTTGAGCATCAACGAAACTGAAACATTTAACTATTTTCTCACTAGAAATCTTGCATAAGGGTATGGTTCGATGTGCGTGACCGGCACGATGATGGGTCCATCCATATACATAGTGTATAGGAAAAATTATATTTTTTATGTTGAAAGAAGTAGAAATATCTCTCAAGCCATAATATATACTTGCAAGGATTGGGACTGCCAGAGAGAATTTTTCTCCATGAGCCATCAAACTTACAGCTTTGAAAATGCTAGCACGCATGTAACTAACTTTCTTGTTCGGAAGCATAAATTTGCATAGCCAACAAGCGAGAAAGGCTACCAAGTTAGTCTCATATCTAAGCGACTCTTCCATGCCTAGCTCAAAAAAGGGCACATTTTCATCATTGGTCCGTGAAAGAAAATTCATGTCTATGTGTCCAGAAGGATAATGGTTCAACCTTGGCTATATGGTGCATGCCTTTGAAACCTTCTGCGGGGGTTCTGCATATCTATGCGGTCCTCTGAACCAAAACGTTACCCAATCGTAGATGGACACCTCTTGAAGATCACCTTTTGCTAAGTTGTAAAAGGCCTAAAATAAATGTAGACAACTTTTGTGGAGAAAAAAACTTCCTTGAGCATCTGATTGGGTCAATTCCTTTGCCGTAGAAATGACTTTGTTATAAAATGATCCCTGGATAGGAAGACCACCAATTGCTCGTAAGTCCCAAAGTGATATGGATATTTCCCCAATAAATTTAGAAAGCGTATTGGTAGATGAGCGCCAAAGCTAACAAAAAGCATGTAATACATTGTCGTCATAGTCATATGTGAACAAAGAGGTATATATATGGCATCGTAAATCTTAATGTACTCTAAAGTCTCCTTGTGGTGGGGTAGCACATCCTCAACCCATTCCCAGTAGTCAGCTGTGTAGCGGACGTTTCCAAAGCCAGAAGACAGAACACTCTAATTGTTGAAACACTTCTTGGAATGAGAAGATTTAATGGATGCGGCTTCCTGATGAAGTGCGGATCTCAGTAGAGAAACTTTCATGATGGTAGCCTTACTCGAGAAGTTTTCTATGACATCTTTGGTATCCATATGTGACCATTCTTTAAGGTGAAGAGATTCATCAAGTGACCCACTAACAAGAGATAATATGTAGGTTATCGAAGGTTGAACCTCCAAAACTAGAGCTTTGGCATTCAGATTTCGTTGGTCACTCACTATCTCCAGATAAGGATGCGGCATGTTATAATCATGAAATTGCAGCATTTTATAGGATTAAATCTGTATACCTGTATGCAAAACATGCAAAAAGGGGGAATTAAAAGAAAAGGGTCAGATTCAATAATACTACATCTAGCACAAAGACTGCGATGTCAAATTTTTTCGATTATTCGAGGGGTAGTTTCCAAATAGAAAACTGAATCAATGTAAACACGATCTAAATGTGATTCTCATATATGATTTAACCCTATGAATCTTCTTCATAATGACATAAACCATTTGTTATTTCATTATTCCTACATCAAGATATGATTTTGTTTTTAAAGTTGCACAAAGCTGGCGCAGTCAGCTTATCAAAATTTTGGGTTGAGTTCCAAAAATCAGTTGAGAGAATCCACAAATCTTTTGATCGAGATTTTTGAATATTTTGTACCCCCATGAGCCTAGTTCCTAAGACATCAAACGGAACATGATTTAGAGCTTTCTACGTCAAGATATAATTTTTTTGCAAAGTCACATAAAGCTGGTGCAGTCAGCTCATCAAATTTTTGGGTTGAATTCAAAAAATCACCTGAGAAAATCTGCAAGCTTTTGGATCGAAATTTTCGAATATATTGTAGCCTCATGAGTCTAGTTCTAAAAAATCAAACATAACACGATTTAGAGGTTTCTACGTCAAGATATGGTTTTATTTTTAAAGTCGCATAAAGTTGGTGCAGTCAGCTCGTTAAAATTTTGGATTGAATTCAAAAGATTACCTGAGAAAATCCACAAGCTTTTGGATCAAGATTTTCGAATATACTATAGCTTCACGAGTCTAGTTTCTGGAAAATCAAATGAAACACAATTTAGACTTTCCTACAATGAGATATGAATTTTTTACCACTATTATGCTGAGCATTGAAAAAAGTGACGAAAATTAAGGTTAAGGGAGGGACTTACTCGTAAGACATGGACTCAAGGGAGTTCGATGATGCCACAAATTAATACTTAACTACCAAGGATACGCGGGTATATATAGATATCATGACTATGGAGATTTCAATCAGATTCCTATGAGTTATGTAAAATTATAACTATGGAAAGTAGAATACCTACAAATTAAGAAAAACTACAAATCCAATTATGGTAAGTTTTCATGGGATCAAATTATGGTACATTTTTTATGGGTATCAAACATGAAAAAAAAATAATGTCTTGAAAGACAAGAAGTATATGATCTTCTATCAAACTCTTATGAAAAGTTTGGAATCAAATGATAACGCGAGGCTAGGACATAAGGTTTTTTTGTGACCTTATTTCTTGTCCTAAATTTTCAACTGCACCAAATAATGAAAAAATGGCAGTTATGGCAAATGTTGATTTCAAAAAAAGAAAACCATACACATATATGTATGTTTCTTCATAAGATTGTGAAAATCGTTCCATGCAGCCAAATGTGAAAATTTTGAAAAGTTTCTTATATAGGTGCAAAAAGACCTCCTGATAAGGCTACGCTTATACAAGGAGCTAAGGTTTGGAAGCTCGCATTTTGTTGAAGTGATCAAGCAAAATTTGAGGAGAATACATCAAAAGGGTGTTCGACGTCAAAGATGGCTACACCTAAAATTTATGCCAAAATTGTGAGTTCATATCGCTAAATTAAGCTTATGAGTTGATGGTCATCTTGTAGTCAATGGCCGAATTATAAGACCATTGAAATGAAAAAATGAATAACATGCTATAATGTTTCATAAGCCATAAGCGCTTCAAATCGAATGGGTTGCGAAATGACCAAAAAGACAAGAAACATCCTACAAGTTTGAAGAATGTTGTCGGAAAGACATTAGTTGTATGAATTTGAAAAAAAACTTCAACGTATCAGCATAGTCATTCCAAACGCTACACGCGAGATCAACTGCATGAAAAATAAAACACTTGATTCACATACTAGTGCTCCAAGGCTTGTCTTTGTAGGTTTGACAAGTCAAGCACCACGACAAGGCTCGAAGTAGGGGGCATTTGTAGACAGTGAAGTTTTAGTGATGAAATTCATATTAAATATGAATTAAATCTTAAATTCATGATGCATCGACCAAGTAAAATTATTGGTTAATGAGGTTGGATCAAAATTCAAATTAAAATGATATGACTTAAACAAAGCCCAAATTACACTTGGGCTAGTTCATTAAGTCTACAAGATGAGCTCAACTCATACTCTTCAAGACTAAGGTCCAAATCCCTTAAAATATTTGGACCAAAGTACCTGTAAAACCCTAGCTCACACCTATATAAAGGAGTCTTCATAAGACCAAAAGACACACAGAATCTCCCTTAAAATACTTGGACCAAAGTACCCCTAAAACCCTAGTTCACACCTATATAAAGGAGTCTTCAATAAGACCAAAAGACACACAGAAATACATAGAGAATCCTTGCTCTTCAGTGATGATCTGCAAGTCTTCTACATACAAAGAAGTTTTTATCTCCAAGTGTTGAGCCACAAGTGTTTCATCGATTCAAGAACAAGGTAACGTCTTGAGTTGAAGATCGTGATGAGAAGAATCAGAGGATTTCATCTTTTGTTTAGATTTTATGAAAATTGTAACCTTTGCATAAATTATTGAAATAAATATCATTGTTTCTCGCTATTTTCCTTTCTTGATTGCTATTTTTCAGGAACGAAACTTAGTCGCTTATACTCATACCTTACCATTATATCTTATAGGTAGAGTGATTGTTTTTGAAAACTCTTAGCTCAAGTGGGGAAAATTCAAGTATAGAGAATTAAAACAAAATAGAGCATATTTCAATTAACAAGAGAAGCAATGCAAATTCTACAAAAATAGAACAAGAGCACAAAATAGTATAATAATCAAAACACAATAAACAACCAAAAATAATAGATATCAACAACAAAAGAAATAATAATCCAACTAGTACAATGATTACTACTAACAAGGCTAAACCCTCAAAAAGCAAAATAACACTTCATTGTCTATTAATATTCTATTTGTCCTCCACACTCTCTTAGATCAGGCCTATTAACTTGAAATTGTGTCACATCATGTCTATTCACCTTTCGACGAAACTTTTTTGGCGTACCTCTACTTGTCCTCATATCTACTATAAAATAAAGATTAAGTTTCAAAAATTATTTAAAGAATTAAAATCAAACGAGCTAATATTTTTCTTTTTGGTAGTATATTTACAAATTAAAAATCTCAAAAAATTGTTAAAAGATATTTAACAAAAACAACAACATACCCAGTGGAATCCCACAAGTGAGGTCTAGGGAAGGTGAAATGTATGAAGACCTTACCACTACCTCATAGAGGTAGAGAGGTTGTTTCCTTGGAACCCTCGTCTCAAAAATCTATAAGTAGAATAAACTAGATATGGAAAGAATGGAAAGGAAAAGAAAGGAAACAGAAAGGACGACTAACAACTCAAAGCAATGATGGAAAGTAAATACAATAAAACTAATGCATATAAGATGAATACCAACAACACAGGATATAAAGACCCGACTAATCCAACTAACCTATCCCTACCAACCAATTAGCCTATTACTTTAATCCGCGATCTTTATTTCTTTCTATCTAAGGTCATGTCCTCGGTGAGATCAAGTTTTGCCATATCTTGTCTGATCACCTCCCCCAATACTTTTTCGATCTACTTCTACTCCTCTATCTAACTCCCAAATCCAACCTCTCGCACCTCCTGACAGGAGCATCAGTACTCTTTCTCCGCACATGTCCAAACTATCACAGTCTCGCTTCCCTCATCTTGTCAGCCATCGGGGCCACCTTCAATTTCTCCCGAATGGTCTCATTCCTAATCTTATCACTCCTGGTGTGACCACACATCCATCTCAACATCTTCATCTTCGCGACCTATATCTTCTGAATATGTGCATTTTCTATTGGCCAACACTCCACCCCATACAACAAAGATGGTCTAACCACAAGTGACTAAATTTTAAATTTTGTTTTTCAATTTTTTTGTTAAAATCCAGTAATCTAATATGATTTTACTAATTGGGCAAATCGCAGACCAATTCACTAGTTTTTCAAAACCCTAAAATGTTAGATATACCCTGATTAGCTTAAGTAAATATATTGATGATCTTGTGCCTATTTTTAGTAAGTACTAGTTAAGTGTACGTGTTTGCACTATACAAACACACACATACACACATATATATATATATAAAATATTGATTATTGTATGTACGTTATATCATTAAATATAAATTTTTTTGAAAAATAAAGTAAGTGCAAATATGTAATTTTAAAAATGTAGTTATCCATATGACCATCATAAGTATCGCCTCGCACCTTTTGAAGTACATATCTAGTAAAAGTGTAAAGAACTTACTATTAAGATTGATTACAACATCCTAAAATTCTTACTGTTATCTTGAAAAATGACCGACTCTCTCCGGAAATAAGATTTTGATGCTCAATTGATTTAAGCACGAATCAAATTCTCAAAAATTGAAAGAAAATAGAATCGCCACCTAATTTTAAGGATAATTAGGAAACCAATTAAATATTAAATTTTAAAACCTAACAGAAAAGTTCTAAAATTTCAGAGAAAATGGATAATGCTTCAATTTTCACTTTGAAAGAACTTGATTAAACTTGAAAGAAATGACTAATTTGCAAATTTTCTACTAAACTCAATTTATAGAAAATAATTTTTTATTAAGGAGAATAAAAAGGAAGACATAAATGACGAACATGCTAGGGAAATTAATTAGATTAAAATGTTAAAGTTAGACAAGTATCACAAGCAAACAAATATATAAAAAGCAAGAAATAAAATAAAATTGGACTTGACAGGCCCAAAATCAAATCCTGTCCTAATTCTAAAAATTGGGCCCGCCAAACCCATTAGAATTTCCTAGCTGCTGCTCCCTGGGCTTGGCCCATTTCCTGCGGTGATATACATGGTTGTATTATGCTAAAAATGGGCTTTAGCCCCTTTCTAACTTTATACACTGATGTATATACACACTGTATATCAGTGTATATTAATTTCTGCTTTCAAGGCCTGTAGACTGCTTCTTTTCTGTGAATTGGGCTGACTCGAGGAGGGTTGTTGGGCCTCCATGGCCCAACGAAGTGCAAATGATATGGGGGAGTCCATTAAGACCCCAAAATGATGCCACATGCAATAAAAACAAGTAAACCACGTAAATAACAACTCTAAAAATGCTTAACAAACAGTAGAACAGCAGAACTCAATTTCAAACTTTAAACCACAAAACATGTAGTAAACCCACCAAACTATGACTCTATCTTAACGAAGGGACAATATTGTAGCAACATTAACACTAAAACAGTTTTGTACACTTGATTGAATGCACTCAGCAAACACAGGCAGAAAGATCAACACTCCCATGTCTATTGAGGACAAAGAGAACAATAACAAGCAAATGAAGGAACTGATGTTGAAAACATAAAAGGGCATAGGCATGATAAACAAACTATTGAACCAAACAAATCTAAAATGAAGAACTGAATACATTTTCAATAGCCAAAAGCACAACAATAGTAAAAAAAAAAACTAATCAGATCACAGGATTTAACATTTGTGAGAACTCAGAGAGGATAACAAATTATAAGGTCATCTTTATCAACTGGGGAAAACAAGAATAACTTCATAATGTAATTCAAGTATCCTATTGTAATTTACAATGAACCCCAATGAAATATTCACAGTAGGTAGACTTTTAAAGATGTAGCATACATGAAATCAACACAAAGAGCCAAGTAAGTTAATGACAAACAAGTCTTTTAACTCACTAAACCACTCGCACTTAATTGTAACAGCCCCCACAAGACTATGACTAAACTCAACCAATTGTCCACAAAGAGCAGCGGCATGCTTGCCTAACTGTAAAGAGCAATGACATGCTTGAATTCAAACAACTAGCCTTTCTAGCATGCATATGAACATGGCAGTTGAATCTGAATTCATCCTTTTGGATGCTCTCGATATAACTAAAACAAAACAACTAGCCTTTCTAGCATGCATATGAACATGGCAGTTGAATCTTTCTCATAAAACTAGAAGCTTGACAGGAACATTATTAAACTCAAACATACTTGTATCACCCTAATACAACAAAGACATACAAGTAACTATTTTAGATCCAAGCAACTCAGATTTTTAGACGAGTAGGAAGCAAAATGACCCAACAACATACTAAGATAGCTAAAAATTAGGGGAGAAGCAGAACTTGAGCACCATAAACAGACTATAACATGCCAAAACGCAAGACTGGAAACCAGACAAACAAAAAGCCAAACGACCAGACTAAAATTGAAAACAATCAAGTCTAAGTGTTATGAAACATGTTTCAACTCTTAAATCTAAGAATAGAATCAGAGACCAAGACGCTAAACCAAGATAGAAACAAGGATGAACTACAATAATGTTTAGGCTTCGTAATATGTTTTCAAAGTAAATCAGTGGACAAAAACAGGCATTCTCAGCAACGTCACAGTGAACAAAAATAAAGCATCGACAATGCATTTAGCCAAACACAACTACCTCAAGACATACCAACTCCATATTCTCAAAGCTAATAACAATCAGGAGCATAAAATTAAATGGATTATCTACAGAGAAGAGGAGAAGTTCAGTCGAGGATATTATCTGTATTGGAGTAGGAACTGGGACAATGAGTTTGAAAGCTATTGCGACACCACCAGAGTTGAGAAATCGATGATAGAACCCCCTCTCAAACCCAAAAGTTTTGATCTCAGAATGACTCAACAAATATGAAAATCCTTCTAACTGAACTCTGTGTATATTGAAATTCGTTCCTTCGCCCCTGTATCTTTGTTTCTCTCCCAAAATGATGAAGAAAGGATTCAATTTATAGGGTGAATTTAGGGTTCGAAATGGAGAAGGAACCGGTTAGATTCGACAAAGAGGGCACGCGTGAGGGACAATAGATCGATGCAGCCAAATGTTGGGGTTATCGACGCATGCGTGAATTTGGAGTTTAATGCTCCATGGTTTTCTATTTGAAGAAGAAGAAGAAGAAGAAGAAGAATTGAAGAAGAAGATGGGGAAATGGGGAAGGGAAAAGCATGCGTTTGGGAAAGGGAATGGGGAAAGTGAAAGAATTGGGGGCGCATGGCCCCCACACGCCGGATTTTAATTTTTTTATAATTATTATTATATATAAAAATAGGCAAATATTTCAAAATTGTTAAAATTAAAATAAACTAGGTATTTTATGATGTGGAGGGTAAAAATTCGGTTTCAACAGCTGTCCCTTTCTTTGGATATGATCGATAAAAGAGATCATGGACAAAGAAACTTGACTAACCTGATTTTTAGCCGATCACATAAAAGCTATGGTGGGGGTTTGAGAAAATTGTGGCCGGACCCTGGTTCTAGGTGTCCTACATATCTTAGGTTACATGAGAATTCAGGCCACTTATAGTTCAAAACGCTTGATTTTACACACGAGTTTGAAGAATTCAAAAGCTATTCTAACATCAAATTATGGTAAAATTAAAATGCTCGAGAATGAGATTTGAAGGGTTGGTGTTAGAATACAGCCGAGTTTTCAAAGTTGAGCCCGCCTACATATCCTTGGACTTAGAAATCAGGCTGCTTGTAGTTCGACTCTATTGCTTGAAGGGGAAATCTCTTATTCTGAGATGACCTCTGGTTAGGAAGAGTGACAAACAAATTGAATTATGAAAAAAGAAGTTTGCAACCTCTTAATCATAAATGTGGCGCGCTTCATATCCACAATTAAGAACTTACACGGACATAGTTTTCAAAACTCTTGGTATANAAAACTAACAGACTTACAGAAATTCCCACATGCCTTCTGACAGGGGTGTGGTTGGATTGCGGTGGTAGTCGCTTCCCAGCTCATGTCCGAAAGGTTTGACGCCCCCTTTCAGACTATGTCCTAGTTCACTACTAAGAAAGAGTTCCACGTTGTGCTCCATCCTACTCGTCCACACCTGTGGTCTGTTTTGAGAATTCATCCTTTTGGATGCTCTCGATATAACTAAAACAAAATGTTAGTAAAATCATAACTTGAATTAGAGTTGGCATTGCTTACCATATTTGATATGTATTTTTCTCTCCAGTGTGATAGGTAATGAATCAATATGGTGCCCTGGGCGCAGTTGCAAAATAGAATAGCTCTCGGGGAGCAACTCGTAAATAGAGTAGCCTCTACAATAACTTATCACACTGAAGGTAGTGACACTCTAAAAATAAATAACTTGTCACGTTGAAGGCAAGTGACTCTCCAATAACTTGTCACGTTGAAGGCAAGTGACTCTCCAATAACTTGTCACACTGAAGGCAGTGACGCTCCAAAAATAAATAACTTGTCACGTTGAAGGCGAGTGACTCTCCAATTTAAATATTTTTTCACACTAAAGGCAGTGACGCTCCAATTTGTCACACTGAAGGCAGTGATGCTCCGATTTGTCACACTAAAGGCAGTGACGCTCTGATTTGTCACACTGAAGGCAGTGACACTCCGATTTGTCACACTGAAGGCAGTGATGCTCTAATTTGTCACACCAAAGGCAGTGACGCTCCGATTTGTCACACTGAAGGCAGTGACGCTCCGATTTATCACATTGAAGGTAGTGATGCTCCAATTTGTCACACTGAAGGTAGTTACGCTCTGATTTGTCACACTAAAGGCAGTGACGCTCTGATTTGTCACACTGAAGGCAGTGACGCTCCGATTTGTCACACTGAAGGCAGTGACACTTTGATTTGTCACATTGAAGGCAGTGATGCTCTGATTTGTCACACTGAAGGCAGTGACGCTCCGATTTGTCACACTACTCCAATTTGTCACACTGAAGGTAGTGACGCTCCAATTTGTCACACTGAAGGCAGTGACGCTCTAATTTGTCACACTGAAGGCAATGACTCTCCAATTTGTCACACTAAAGGCAGTGACGCTCCAATTTGTCACACTGAAGGTAGTGACGCTCCAATTTGTCACATTGAAAGCAGTGATACTCTGATTTATCACACTGAAGGCAGTGATGCTCTGATTTGTCACACTGCAGGCAGTGACGCTCTGATTTGTCACACTAAAGGCAATGACGCTCTGATTTGTCACACTGAAGGCAGTGACGCTTTGATTTGTCACACTGAAGGCAGTGACGCTCCGATTTGTCACACTGAAGGCACTGACATTTCAATTTGTCACACTGAAGGCAGTGACGCTCCGATTTGTCACACAGAAGGTAGCGTTAATTTGTCACACTGAAGGCAGTGATGCTCTGAAAAATAAATAACTTGTCACACTGAAGGCAGTGACACTCTAAAAATAAATAACTTTCTTCTGCAATGTAAGATGAAATGAGTTGCTGGATATTCGAGTGAGGCAGAATCATTTGCACCTCGGTTATTGTATTGTTGATAAGGCCTGCAAAATCTCCCTGGGTGGAGTGTGGTGATTTTGGCCATCATGCTAAGTTATCTTATCTCCTGCATTAAGAAAAAATGTGTTATAACTCATAATAGACTGATAGGAAGAGAATTCTGAAAGTGAAAAGAGTAATGAGTAAATAAGAAGTCATCTGGAGTTATCCAGCTTGTATCGGTCTGGATGGAATTTTCAATCTTAGCTCTTGCGCCAAATTATCTTATAGGCCCCTGTGGGTCCAAATATTTCTTGCAACTTTAGTTCCTGCATCCAAAGAAAAGTACTTAGTTTCAAAGTGAACTGATCTATGTTGATTCTTCAATCGTTTGCTCCTCATCTTATCCCACTGTGGGTCCAAAGGTATCTTGCGACTTTAGTTCCTGCATCCAAAGAAAAATATTTAGTTTTAAAGCGAACTGGTCTGTGTTGATTCTTCAATCATCTGCTCCTCGTCTTGTCCCGATGGAGTGCTTTGATCTTCCATCTTCTTGGTTGTTTTTGAATCTCGAATCAGGCTGAGAATCTTTAAGCTGGCTTTCAGATTTGTAGCAAAATTTTGAGGCCAACCTCAAAATTTCTGTCCCAGTTTAGGTGTCGTTAGGGATTGACAGCTTGTCAGAAGCACCTTGAGAATTTTTTAGATCTTTCTCAGAAATTCTATCTCAGTTGAAGTTTCGTCAGGTTCTGAACTTCGATTGGTTGAAGATGGATTTCTTGTTCAGAATTTCTGAGTTTCTCTCAAAAATTCTATCCTAGTTTCCTTTCTGGGAGTATGACCGAGTCGTTGTGGCGCCTACGTATCCTGTTAGAGCAGGAATCAGGTCAAACGTAGTTCCCCTCTTGGGGGTAGAGAAAATATTTAATTAACAAAAATAACTAAGGCCGACATAGACTGCCTACGTATCTCATTCTTGAGAATTCAGGTCAAACATAGTTCAGGATACATGATAAAAGGGATAAGGAATGACCGAGGCCGACATAGGCCGCCTATGTATCTCATTCTTGAGAATTCAGGTCAAACATAGTTCAGGATACATGATAAAAGGGATAAGGAATGACCGAGGCCGACATAGGCCGCCTATGTATCTCATTCTTGAGAATTCAGGTCAAATGTAGTTCCTTGACTAATAGAAATGAATACAAGCAAATTGTGCGATTACAGATAAAGAACATTCTAGGTCTCTAGACGTAGCATCTTTTGACAGCAGATGAGTTGATCGTCAAATGGTGATGGGTGATATTTGTGCTAAATCCAAACACATCTAACCATATGTGGAGGCTTCAATGTCCAATCATCATTGATAGCATTTACTATTCCAATGTGTAACTCTGATCCCTAATAATAGTTAGGGGTGCTACTCTCAGTTGTATATCAGTCTTCTTCTCCCTCAATCATACCAGTCATGTTTCTCCCATGATCAGGCGAAGAATTCTTGTTGACATTTGGGGCGACTGTTCCAAGAACGATGACATCATGATTAATTAAGTCCTCGATTTTATGCTTCAAATTTAGGCAATCTTCGGTGTCATGTCCAACACTGTTAGAGTGGTATACACAGGTCTGATCACCCCTGAAGAAAGGAGAATTAGCATTCATAGCTCTTGGAGGGGCAGGCTGGATCAACCCTGCAGCTGACAATCTTTCAAATAGCTTTGTCCGGCTTTCGGTAAGTGGAGTGAACACCCTAGGGTTTTTCTTATTTGTGTTCGGGTGAGGAAGGTTATAGTTATTTTGTGTGGGTGGCTTTTGATGGTAATTAGTTGATTTCGACAGGGTCGTGCCGAAGTCGGAAATCTTGGTGTTTGGTAATTTGACTGCTGGGCTGGGTAGCTAGTGGAAGGATTCTAATAAATCGGCTGGACATATGAGCAAATTGGCGATGAAGACTGGTAGTTTGGGATGATATTTGGATATTGTGCGGATTGACAATAGGGAGGAAGTTAATATTGTGGGGTAGGTTGAAAATGGACTCGAGGGGTGTGGGCTTTCTGGGGTGGCTGCTAGGGGTTTCCTTTTGCCTTGTATGCTGGAGATAACTAATACATCTTCCTTTCTTTTTCTCAACATCCCAGACGCTCCAACTGGATTAGAAATACGGGTGATCTTGCCCGTTTTGAGCCCATCCTCGATATTCTCGTCGATCTTAACTATGTGTGCAAATTTTGCTCCAATGAGCAACATCATCCTTTCATAAAATTTCGGCTCTTGAGAGCATACAAACACCTCGATAATTTCCTTTTCAGACATAGGGGGACGCACTCTGACAGCATTCTTCCTCCATCTATAGGCATATTCTCGGTAGCTTTCGGTTGACTTTTGCTTAATTCTCTCCAATGAGTAACGATCTGGCATGATTTCGATATTGAACGCAAAATTTTCAATGAAGTCATTTGCCATGGCACTCCAATTGGTCCATTGATTTATTTCTTGAGAAGTAAACTATTCCAGGGCCTCTCCGCTTAAACTCCGGCTGAAGAGTTGCATTAACAACGCTTCATTTTTTCCTACGCCCACCAGTTGATCACAATATGCCCTCAGATGGGCCTAAGGAT
>DF364668.1:5778-17581 GCA_000787875.1 Solanum virginianum | reverse complement strand
TATCAAGGTCTGAAATCAAGTTCCTTTACATGATATCTGAAAGATCAAAAAATCTAGGAATATTGTCACAACTGTCTCAAGTTTTTTTTTGGGGGGAGAAGGCAAGATTTGTGTATCCACAACTGTTATTGTTTTGAGGTGTCTACATACGATATAACAGATATTCACATATCTGGGACTAGTGGCACACATGTGCATGGGCATATAGAACGATGAAGGGACATCATTTCTTTCTTTTTCTAATGACAAAGGGAAACACATAACTGCTACCCTTTGGGTGTGCACAAGGTAAAAACCCGCTCCTATGGAATAGCTCGCAAACCACATAGGAGAAGTAATCAGCACTAGGCAAGCCCGGTGTGGCGAGCTCGACGCAGAAGACAAACACCTTGCTTTCGCTGGCAAGGGGTTTCGAACTTGAGACCTCCAACATGGCAGTCCCAAGCCCAAACCACTAAGCCAACCCAAAGGATATGAAGGGACATCATTTTTATCTTAAAGTAACCTATGCAAGTTAACAAGTAAAGGTATGTTTCAGACAATAGAGGAAGTAGTCCAGGAGATTTATCGAATATTCAGACACCAACATCAGGGAAGGATTAACGATGAATCAATATGTGCACTTACTTTCTCTTGAAAAAGAGCCTGATCCACGGTCACCAATAACACCAGGATGTCTTGGTCCGGTGACATTTCTGTTCAACTGGAGAAAAGGAAAGAAAAGCATTCAGATTGATCCAGTATAAGTAGATATTCACTGCTCTATAGAGGATGTAAAAAGTCAACCATAGTTTTGTGCTTTAGATGTTTTTACACTACATAGTACAAAATAAGTTCAAGACATACCGTGTCTCATGGAAAACAAGAAAACGAAAAAGACTCATGCTACGAGGAATACACACGGGTAGAGAAAGTAAAACAAGTCCAATCCAAATAGCCCACAACATCTGGTTATATAATCAATACTGCCATTTAAAAAGGGCTGCATCAGCTGACCTTTGAAAATGTTGTTGCTAGATCATCTATGTCTGATAAAGAGCCCAAGACGGATCCCTGGAAATAAAGCACTGAATTAGAGGCACTAAAAAGGAAAATTGCATAACTTATCAAGGTAACCAGCAAATATAATATACTCACAACACCAAGGAAAAGTTCACAACACCAATCATAAAATAGATTCTTGAAGATCACTCATAGAATAAATGCAACTGATTTTAAAGGTTGCCAGCACCATCTGACAGACCATCTATTCAGAATAACAGAAAGTGGAGCACATATTTTAGAAGAGAGAGGGGGGGAGCAAGTTAATCTAAGCAATACCTAAAGCTATTTACCAAAGAAGAGAAGAATGTTTCTAAGATCTTCCTGCCAACATCTAAGGTCTATTTGATGATGCTGAGATTCACAAATTCTCTAGTCCTGGCAAATTGAGCAATTTGCAGAGATAACAAACAACAACAAAACACAGTGTGATCCCACAAGTTGAGTCTAGGGAGGGTGGGTGTACGCAGACCTTACCCCTACCTTTGGGGGGGTAGAGAGGTGGTTTCCAATAGACCCTCAGCTCAAGAAAAATCGTGTTTCAGCATATGTTAGCAAAAAAATGAATGAGCAAAAAGCTATAATGAAATCCCAAAGAAAGAAAAGTATTGACAGTAGAAAGTTCACAGAATTAACAAATAAAATTAATAAAAGGCCAATTCCCTCCTTGAGATTATAGCTTCCTTTGTTTTTTGATCTAGGTAATTTCCTGATAGTATAGCTGAAGTCCAACTTCAAACAAACTTGTTCTATTCTGCTCAACAAATTCAAGTTTTACTAAAAGAAATTATCCAATCAAGCCAACCATTGTATCTAGTTACACGTAAATCAAATGATCCATCTCCCTCTGCTGCCCTTAAACTGTAAAACATTTCTGCTACAGTTTTTGAGAATCAAGCACAAACCTTCACTTATCTTAAAACTCTTCAAAAGTTTGCTACCACTAATCAATGTCTCAATCAATACAAGTACCTACTACCTAGTGCTTCACTAACCTTGAGCTGCAATCACTGAAAAATCACACACTCTTCAAAATCTTGCTACTAATCTATGTCTCGGCCAATACAAGTACCTACCACCACAACAAGTCTATCTAAGCAGCAATTCCTAGTAAGAACTTGTTTGGATTGGCTTATTTTATGTGCTTTCAAACCAAAATAGTTTTGAAGTACTTTTCAAGTGTTTGGATAAATTGAAAAAAGTACTTATAAGCACTTAATTTTAAGCTAAATGATAAAAATAAGAGCCCGTTTGGCTTGACCAGCTTTTAAGCTCTTTTTAGCTTATAAAAGTGTGTGCCAATTTTCAAAACAGCTTTAAAAAAGTTAAAAGCGAAAAGCAGCACACACCCCCGCCCCCACCCCAGCTTTTTATTTTTTAGCTTAAAAGTTGTTATAGTTTGACCAAAAAATTTACACATTTACCCTAAAAAAATTTCATATTCCCAAAAATATCCTTAACTAAAGTAACCCTATCTACTCTCTCTTTCTCATTATTTCAATTCAAACCACAGCCCAGGCTCTTCATCTTCTCGCCGCTGCTCCTCATTTATTTAAACATTTCTATTTGTATCAAACTTTCTAATATTGGAATATGAATGTATGTTTACTTATATATATTGTCCTTCTTTCACTATTTTTTAATTAATAATTTATGATAGTAAGAGAAATACCTGAATGATAAATAAATATTATTATTTATATATAATTAAAAAATATCTTAAATTCTTTATCTGAAATAAGAAGCGATGCGCATGCCATTAGAAAAAATAAACATTATTGGTTGGTTAAATATTGGAAGTTTCTTGAGAGTGCAAGAGAAAATTGGAACAATGGGTATATTTTGACAATTGAATATTTCAATCATGTTTCAATTTCGATCATGAAAAAAGAGGCATCTTAAAATTTTCACGTGATCTATCCAAATTATATATTTTAGAAATTAAAAATAAATTGTGTATATAAAATTTACTTAAATAATAAGTTTATATTGATATTGAATCAAAATATGAATTTATTTTATAAAGTGATTTATCCAAATTATATATTTTAGAAATTAAAAATAAATTGTGTATATAAAATTTACTTAAATAATAAGTTTATATTGATATTGAATCAAAATATGAATTTATTTTATATTATTTTATTTTTTTAGACAGAAAAAATCTTAAATTAACCAATTTTTATAATGTTAACAACTTGAAGGGTATTTCAGACATTTTTAATTAAAAAAGTGTTTAACAGCACTTGTGTGCCAAACACATCAACAACTTTTTTTTTCCAGATACAACATTTTTATCCAAACACATAACTGCTTATTTTTCAAACAAATTTCAGCACTTTAAAAAGTGCTCCTAAAGTACTTTTTAAAAGCTATTTTTTCAGCTAAGCCAAACGGGCTCTAAGTCATAAGTTAGGATTTCCAACTATGACTTTTCGCTTACAAGCCAAATCCAGATAGGCTCTAAATCACTTAATGACAGCAGTTTGCACCAATTGAGCCCATATTTCCTTTATCTCAACAAATGCATGAAAAACAGCCAATGTTTGGGGAAAATATAAGAGATTATCCCCACCACAAGATATGATTGGCAGATAATATAGTTTCTTATTCCATTACAGGCTTGCTTCTAGATTAGCAATATCCACAAATTTCAACTTTTTATTCAAGCACGGTGCTTAAAAAAGGCACAAAGCAGTAAAGATGCCTCACATCATTTATAGCATGTTGAAGAAAACTCATAATAAGGGATCACACTTTGCAAAATTAGATAATTGTCAGGATAACATCGTCAAAAAAAAAAACTGGTAGCCAGTTAGACTTATGGTTGAACTTCTGAGACGGGGCAAGCTCATCATTGTACAGTTAAGGGGAGATAACTTTCAAGATTAGAATAGGGGGAGCATTTTAGGGCACTAAGGTGAAAAAGAACCAAAAGAAGGGATCAGGATGCAGCAGAACTATACAACTTCCTTTCTATTTAGTGATGTCGTTGCCTAAACAACTATACTTAGTTCATTTCATACAAGATTGAAACTTAAAAGTGCTGATGAAAAACACTGAACTGAAAACAAGGATCTATAGTAAAACACTTAGTATAATCTAGATATCATTTGTATAATCATTTGTCAAAAAAAAATAGGTGGCTTAAAGGTTTTCAAGAGAAAAGCTTTGTTGCAGATCTGCTACAGTAAATAATTCCTAGATCTGCTACAGTAAATACGCAGCGCAGCCATCAGATAGCCCACCAGATCTGCTTACCGATCACCGGAAACACTCTCCCAACCAGATATCTACCAAGGGGAAGATGGGGCGACCAGACCCACCGGAAAATAGATCCACACACGCCATCACGCACCTGAAAGGGATTGAGTTTTTCCGGCATGATCTGTCGCGCGCCGGCGCGTGTGGCAGTTTTCCGGGAAGATTTTTCGATCTTTCTTCTCCAGCTGGGTCGCCTCTCCTCCTTTCCCTCACCCAACTCCGGTGGTCCTTCCTACCATCGGAATCCAGATTTTCCCTTTTTCGAGCTCCCTTTTCTACCCTTACTTTTCTTCTCCGAAATCTCTACCGGAATTGGATCTCTCTTTGCTGGAATCTCTGCCGGAATGCTCTTGGACAAGTCTTTAGAGAAAATATTTTTCAGTCAGTTACTTTTTCCATATTAGGTGCAATTCCGGAAATGGCTGGTTTTATATCTCCTTGCAACAACAGTATCTATTACAATGCAGGTTTCAAGTCTTTCAAGATTACCAAAATAAAAGTTTAGAATCATGGTTCGAATGGACAGAGTACAGCAAATATTTAATGAGAAAGGTGCAGATCAGTCTTAAAGTCCTAAAGTGGGTGGTATCAGTACTAATTGAAGCATCAAAGAGTAGGGGGAACAACATCAAAAGATGGAATCTGAAAGACCATTTCGAGGAATTTTATGGCACTTTGAAATACAATGAGTGGAAGATATGTCAGCTTCATTGCCATCCAAGGAAAGAACAGATCAATCATTATCACACCAGAGCCTTTGCAGGCAGGAGGATGGAGTAATATTGCTCACAAAATCAACAGCTTTATTTACGAGCCGAACAGAAGGCCAGAACAGAAGAAATATTGGGAAAGAAAAGAGAACATGTCCTATAAGGAGGCGGTATACAGTAGTAGATGGTCAATGGAGAAGGTGAACAAAGCAGAGCGACATGGAGATGAAACCCATATTGAAGTCACAAAGGGAACAACTGGTGGAAAGTCAGAACTGCTGAGGCGATGTCTGGTCGGAAGGTTCCAAAATTCACAACAAGAAAGCCCAACTCTTAACGACGTCAGAAGATGGGCATGCAACACCTAGAAAGCTGCATCAGGGGTAAATGTGTTCGCCATGAATGATAATTTATTCCTTTTTGAACTCCCGACAAGAGAAGCGGCGGAGCATGTGATGACGGGTAGATGGCGTTGGGAAAAGATGGTAGTTTCCTTAGAATGGTGGTCACCAACCACGGGATGCTGGCCAACAGATCTGAGGAGAGATTGGGTGTGGGTAAGAGCCATGGGACTTCCTTTGAGTCTATGGTCACAAGATATATTCACTGAAATCGGGGATCGATGTGGGGGCTTTATTGAGACGGAGGAAGAAACTTGCCTTAAGAACCATCTTCAGTGGGCTTGTATATAGGTCAAGGGGGATGGCAGGAAGGTCCCGACAAAGGTGAAGATTTCCTACGATGGTTTTTGCTATAACATACTGATTTGGTGTGAGATCCCAGTGACAGTCAGTAAGCCGGAAAAGTTGAGCATGGAAGAAGAGTTCGAGTCATGAGGAAATAACCCTTTACCTTGTAACACAATGAGAAATCCAGGGGTCAATGACTTCAATCACGTGGGCACCTCGATTGGAGGGGGTCTTTTAAACTTGGGGACACGTGCGAAAGCACATGAGAGAGAACCAAGAGGAAAAGGCCACCTCCGTGTGGGCTGGTTTGAGGATAGAAATACAAGCGACCCAATAAGGAGTATTGGCAATGCATCTCCAACCAACAAAGCCTAGAAGGAGGAGGAACAGCGGATGGATATGATGAACTTAGAAATACAAGCCAATCTGTCACACATCAACTTTAAAATAGAGGAAAATAGAACGGGAGCAGCGGTATGTGATGCAAGTCTTCAGCCCAGCGAACAGGAAGAAGAGAAGATAGAAAAGAGTGGTAATGCAATCATTATCTCAGATGGGATCCCAGACAAGGATCTATGATGGCCATCACAGGACCGTCAAATTCAGGGGATTTGGTGATAATAGAGGGCGTGACTCCCCTGAATATTCAGTACCCATCTGGAAATTTAGAGGAGCTTGCTAACCCAGCCGACTGGATTAAGCAACATATACTCAGATTGAGCTCAGAATTTGGGGTGGATTTCAGAGGTTATGAAGATAAAGCAGAGAAACTGTTCAGGAAAATCGAGGATAACAAGCAAGAAAATAAAGGGGGGAAGGGTACCAATACAGGACCTAAGAAGAAGGGTTTTAATGAATTAAAGGGTCTAGCTCTAGACACAAAATTCATAAGCTACGAGACTAGAAGCAGAGGGGGATATCTGGCCATAGAACAAGGATGAAGCTAAACGTCATCACATGGAACTTAAAGGGGATAAATAGTAAACAAAAAAAGGATTGTTATCAAGAATATGATGAGAAAATGGAAAGCGGATGTGGTTTGTTTACAAGAAACCAAGGTGCAGGGGGATATAACTAATCTGGTCAAGGAAGTTTGCAGGAATAAATGGGCAAGCTTTGTACAACTAGAAGCTAGCGGAACAAGGGGAGGGATCATCATCATGTGGGATAAAAGAGACTGGGAAGGTGAAATCAGCTCCGTGGGGCAATACTCAGTTACCTGCTCTCTTAAGGGACTGAATAAAGATTTCAATTGGCATATCACCAGCATTTATGCCCCTAATAGCAGGGAGGAAAGAGTTGAAACATGGTGGGAGATAGGGGCTGCCAGGGGCCTGTTTTCAGGTCCTTGGGTCTCTGGGGGATTTTAACACCATGAGGTATCCTTCAGAAAAGAAAAATTGTAACAGAATCAACAAAAGTATGTTGGAACTCTCAGACTTTATAGAGGATATGGAGTTGGTGGATCCTGATCTTTGTGGGGGTAAATACACATGGAGAAAAGGTGACAGGCACACAACAGCTGCTAGACTTGACAGGTTCCTCTTCTCTGAAGAATGGGAAGCAAATTTTAGGAACATAAGACAAACTGTTTTGCATAGAGTGACTTCTGATCATTCCCCTATTATGCTGCAATGTGGGGTATGGGAAAGCACTAACTCTTAAATTTGAGAATTGATGGCTAGATGTGGAGGGCTTCTATGACAAAATCAGAGAATGGTGGGACTCATTCAAATTCAGGGGAAAACCAGGTTATGTGCTGACAGCAAAACTCAAAGCCCTGAAAGATAAACTCAAAGAATGGTGTAAAACCTCGCAAGGGAATCTGGGAATACAGAAGCAGGATGTGTTGCAACAGATAGCTGATCTAGAGAGGATACAAAACAAAGAGAACTAGAACCTGGAGAGATGGCATCCAGAATGATTCTCAACATGGAGTTCGAAAGACATTGCTAAAAAAGAAGTAATTGCTTGGAGACAGAGATCCAGAGCTACTTGGTTGAAGCAGGGGGGACAAAAACACTGCATTTTTCCACAGAACTGCAAATGCTCACAGAAGGGTGAATACAATATCCAAACTGAGGTGGGAGGGGAAGAGCTGTTTGAACAGGAAATGATACAATACGAGATTGTAGCTTACTATGAGAATCTTTATTCTGAACCTGAAGAGTGGAGACCACTAATGGAAATGCATAATTGTCCTTTGATTTCTGAGGATGAAAACAACCTTCTCCCGGCACAATTTGAGCAAGATGAGATCTTGAACAGCATTAAAACCTGTGCAACTGACAAAGCACCAGGGTCGGATGGCTACACTATGGCTTTTTTTGCAAATGCTGGGAAATCATTAAGTTGGACTTGGTGGAAACTATACAATATTTCCACAGGTCAGGAACTTTTGAGAAGAGTCTTAATGCCACATTTGTAGCCTTAATTCCTAAGAAAACAGGAACTATGGAGCTTACAGAGTTTAGAACAATCAGTCTTATAGGAGGGGTCTACAAGATTATGGCAAAAATGTTGCGAGAAAGATTAAAGAAGGTTATAAACAGGCTGGTTAATGGACAACAAATGGCATTCATCAAAAGAAGACAAATAATGGATGCAATTTTGATTGCAAATGAATATGTAGAATCTAGACAGAGGAGCAAACTACCTGGAATTCTGTGCAAACTTGATATTCAGAAGGCCTATGACCACCTAAGCCGGGAGTTTCTTTTGGCAATGCTAAAAAAGATGGGCTTTGAAGCTAAGTGGATCAGCTAGGTGAGATTCTGCATCAATACTGTTAGATTTTCAGTAATAGTCAATAGAAGTCCTTGTGGTTTTTTCCCATCCCAAAGAGGACTGAGACAAGGAGATCCGTTATCCCCTTTCCTATTTGTTCTAGCAATGGAAGGTTTGAACAACCTAATGCAGACAGCTAGACAAAGGGGTTGGGTGAGAGGTTTTAAGGTGGACAATACAAATTCACAGGGTCTGGAGATTACTCATCTGCAATACGCAGATGATACTCTTATTTTTTATGAAGCGGAGAGAGAGCAACTGCTATGTCTCAGAGCCATGTTCATTATTTTTGAGGCTGTATCTGGTTTGAAAATCAACTGGAGTAAGAGCTTCATATATCCAATAAATGAAGTGACTGATGTGAGCAACCTAGCTGCCATCTTAGGCGGGAGAATTGACACCTTACCTACTTTGTACCTAGGCATGCCTTTGGGCAAAGAGCAAATCCAAGGAGATATGGAGTAGAGTGATAGAGAAGTGTGAAAAGAAGTTGACCAATTGTAAGAGCCAATATTTGTCCAGAGGGGGTAGACTTACACTAATCAACAGTGTATTGGATGTTATTCCAACTTACATGATGTCTGTCTTCCCAACTCCAGATAATGTCATTCAGAGGATAGACGCTCTAAGAAGAAATTTCCTTTGGCAAGGTTCAGAGGACAAAAAGAAATTTCATCTAATCAAATGGGAAGAGGTCTTGAAAAGCAAAATAGGAGGCAGCATGGGGGTAAGAAACATGAAAAAACAAAACAGAAGTCTTATGCTTAAATCGCTTTGGAAATTTATGTCAGGAGATAATATGCTGTGAAAAGAGGTGGTCAGGGCAAAATATAAAATGGAGAGTAGCTGGATGACAAAGATGGTTTCTACTCCCTATGGATGTGGAATATGGAGATCCGTTAGAAATCTTTGGCCTTTGATGTTGTCTAGAATTAAATTCAAAGTGGGCAATGGAATGAAGGTGTTTTTTTGGGAAGACAAATGGATTGCACAAAGACCTCTAAAACAACTTTTTCCAGAGTTTTTCAGCTTGTTCTTACAGCCAAAACCCACTATATCTGATTTATGGACAAGTCAAGGATGGAACCTGAACCTCAGAAGGAATTTAAATGATTGGGCGCTGGCAGTTATAGAAGTTTTTTCCACAACACAATGGCAGATTTTACCAACTTGAATGGAGAGGAAGATAGGGCTATCTGGCAAGTTGGTAACAAAGAATTTTTCAGTGCCAAAGCTGCTTACAGCAGCCTCAACCATTCTACAAGCAACGCGAAGCTTTGGCCTTGGAAGATGATCTGGAAAACAAGAATCCCTTACAAGGTGAATTGTTTCACATGGTTGCCGGCAAGGGAGGTGATTTTGACACAGGAAAACCTGAAAAAGAGGAAGATTCGGATGACCTCAAGATGTTATATGTGTGAGGAACAACTTGAGACAGTCAATCATCTCTTTTTGCATTGCAGATGGGCAGATAAACTATGGAGAATTTTCAGCAGCCTCAGGCAAATCAATTGGGTAAAACCTAAAGATATTGAACAATTACTCAGTTGTTGAATTAGTGTGGGAAATGCTTCAACAAAAGAGGAGAGATGGAAGATAATCCCAGGAACAATTACTCAGTTATTGGATTAGTGTGGGAAATACTTCAACAAAGGAGGAGAGATAGAAGATTATTCCAACTTGCATATGGTGGACCATTTGGAAAGAAAGGAATCAGAGATGTTTTGAGGGAAAAAAAAAAAAAGCAACATCCAGACTTTTAAAATGAATTGTTTAGCCCTTTACTACTTTTGGTGCAAACAGGAAATTTTAGGGCAGGCAGAAGATCTTTTTGATGTAATTGACAATCTATGACAAAAAGCTCAGTCTGATGTAATTTTTGCCAGGGGGACTACTTTTTAGTAGTATGCCTGTGGATATATATAATAGAAAAGTTACCTTTTCAAAAAAAAATCATTTGTCAAATGCACAATAAGTTTTAACCAATTTCATGGCCTACAGCATGAAAATAATCTCCATGTGTTATGACGGATTTCCCCAATTTCATAGATGATATGATGGATTTTGTGAGTTAAGCAAGTCCTCATACTTTCAGTCGCAACAGGAGAATATGTTCATTACACCCTTGTTTGAAATCCCAAGCCTCAGCACCAAATATTTCATGTAAGGCCCAAAGGAAGGGGAAAGCAGATCGTACCTCATCTTTCTCAAATAAATGATACTCCTGTATCTCGTCATCACCTAATCCACCTCCAACAGCCCGATCACTGTTGTCTTGCTCATCCTCTAAGCCACCTAATTCAACTTCCTCCGCTATATCTCGCCCAAAAAATGCATATTGTGATGCATCAAAGAGGGCACCATCTGCATCAAAGGCGAAATAAACAGTCTTAACTCTGCCACATACCATACACAGTTAAAACATACAAACCTTGATCTTCTTTTCCCATACTACTGACGACATGTAAAACAAGGAAAATCAACAAAAAATAGAATGCAAAGTAAGGTATTGAAGCAGCGCAACATCAAGTACTGGTACAACCAGTGTTATCAAAAGCAAAACAGCTCTAAGGTCTAACGGGACTTTAAGCACAAACAAAGCATGCACTTTAATGAAAAAAGGCACAAACGGGGAAAAATACAAATACCATGTTTAATCCAAGACTAATTATTATAAGCATGGATGACAAATATACGAACAAAGAAATTGAAAAAAAAATACGATAAAGTGAAATATCAACTGTTTAGTGTTGCCTCTTCTGACTGAAAAGGCTCATTGGCATGGGACAGAATGCTATAGAACCTTGATGACAAGACTGAAGTGCACATTAAGCGAGGCAAAATGCTAAACACATTTTGAGCCTCACTTCAGGGCTTACCTTTGACAAAACTGGCTACAACTCAATGCCAAGCTAGCAAGGATACAATTACATCAACTCCCTATATCTCATTCCACTGAATGAAAGCACAGTTGAACTCCTGAACTCCATCCCCAACCCCCAAAAAAAGGAACATACAAATCATTACACCTCAATCCTAAACTAGTTGGGTCAGCCACATAGGGGTCTGTCATCCATTTGATCCTAATACTGATAAGTACAGAAAACCAATGAGTCCAAGAAAATTTTACCCCAACAAAACAGAAAGTGAAATCCTTACATCTCAATCTCAAACTAGTTCAGGTCAGCTATATTAATCCTCCCCTACTACGCTTCGTTTGGACCCATTCCACCCCAATACTAGCAAAAACAATTGATTCACATCAGAGCAAATTTTACCGACCCCCCACCCCAGAAAAGAATAAAAAAAATG
>DF364669.1:33120-61115 GCA_000787875.1 Solanum virginianum | reverse complement strand
TTTGTCTGTTTTCCCTTGAGAAATTGGTTGTTTCAGTTTAACATGTTGTAGCGTGTGTTTTAGTTGGGGTAGGGAAGTCATTAAATGTTAATTCTCATTGTTGTTCCCTTCTGCTTCTTGCAAGTTTTATCTGCTATTAATTTGATATTGTGTAAGCTATATTATTATAGGGTACTTCACATTCCTACTGTGTCAATTGTGTATGCCTTGAAATTCTGAGCTTAGTCTAATGTATGGCACAGTCGCCAGCCAATAGGTACTCCCAAGTCCTTAAAGCTAACTACTTACAGTTGATAGGTATACTGTAAGTTACAAAACTGTAAGTAATAATGCAAGTCAGTAGATCAGTTGTCATTTTGTCAAACTTTAAGGCATTTAAATTCACAGGCACAAAGAATTAATTATCTTAATCCTAGTGTGCTTTAGTACACTTTGGGAATTTCCACTTAGACTATATAATCTTCACCATTGTCATTGAATCAGATTCAATATGTATGTCCTACCAGTTGTTCTCTACACTGACTTTTAATGTCATTTTTATTGATCTTGCTTCAGTCTCTATATTTGTGGCAACTCATATGTTTATTAGATTAGAAACATGACATGTTATATACAACATCACATATAAATTATAGATTAATTGACCATAATGTCCCTATTTTAGAAATATGATTAAATGAGGTTACATGGAGCTATTGCTCTTATATTGGTATTAGAAATGCTTATTGATGTTGTTGGGTTTTTATTGTTGTTGTTGTTGATTAATTTGAGCCGAGATGAATTCTCTGGGTGGCTTATTTTATGGGGAAATGCTGCCGAATTTTTCATAGCATTTAAAGATAACTTGGAATTTCGATGCCCGTAGGTATTGACGAGCAGTTTGCCGATCCTCCAATTTAGGACACCTTTCTGCTGTGAAGTGCTCCCCTACTCCGGAGCCCGTTAGCTAATTGTGTAATATTGTTATGAATTATTTGTAGACGTTGGGCATTCCAAAGCTTAAGTTGAATTAGGTTTGCATTTGGGTTGAGTTGGATAACATTCGAGGTATGTAAAGCAACCTTATTTTTTTGGCATGACTTAGTTAAAAGTATATAATAATATGAGTCTCGAAAGATCTTCTTTCCTCGCAATTCGGGCTTAAGTATGACCTATGTTCGTTCCATGGCATTCTTATGGAAATTAGTCATATTCTTGAATTTTGTGTATTGGAATTTCAGACGTTGTAAGAATATGTAAAATTTGACAAGTTTGAAAGAATATATTTTCTAATAGTTTGAAAAGCATAAACGCCCGTAACTTTTGATAGAAAGCTCGAATTGCTTTAAAATCATTTTAGAAATTCCTAGTAAAAAGTGTGTATGATCAAGGTTGAGTATGTTCTTGGTAAGTTGGGTCAGTTCGGGGCTCCATCGGTCTTGGGACCCATGAAACCCTTTTATGAAATTCTGGTAGCCTTGATAGAATTTAGCCTAGATATTGTTTTTATTTTGCCTATAAATATTTTACTTATGTTTGGGAATTATGATAACAATTTTGTGCATATGATATACTCCGATGTTAAGCTATGTTTGATGGTGGGTACGGGGACGGCAATACGTAATGCCCGACTCACTTGTCTGTTATGTAGTGTTTGATGCTATGTTATGCTGGGTGAGTATGGGGACGACGATACATAACGCCCAACTCACATTCCTCGTACATAACGCCTGACTCACCTATGCTATTCCTGTATAGGAGCGTATGAGACAGGGATGGCGATACGTAATGCCTAGCTCACTTACGCTATTTATATATGATGATATACGAAACAGGAATGGCAATACATAATGTTTGGCTCACTTATCCTATGTTTGATATGCAATGGGTGAGCGACCATATTTCTTGTGCCCTATGCATCATTGATATTTTGGACAGTAGACGTTTTGTGATTTGAATCTTGGAAGTCGACGTTCTGATATTTTTGGATATATATATGTATACACACACTTGCTCTCTGTACTTTTGTTTTAGTTATCCCTTAATTTCATGTATTGGGAAGTAAGTATGTCGATATTTTGGATATGCATTTACCTTTATACTTTGGCCTTGTTTGCTATACAGCTTTATGTTTTATATCTTCTACTTGCATATTTAGTACGTATTTTGTACTGACCACCTTTCTTCAGGGGCTGCGTTTCATGCCCGTAGGTACCGGTACGTATTTTGTACTGACCCCCTTTCTTCAGGGGCTGCGTTTCATGCCCGTAGGTACCGACGTACAGGTAGGTGACCCACCAGCTTAGGATTTCCATCTGCTGTCGGAAGTGCTCCCTTTATTTCGAAGATCAACGTTTGGTATATACTCATGTTTGTTATTTTACACATACGTTCATTCGAGGGTACGTTGGGGCCCTGTCCCGTCCTATGATTTTGTCTGTTTGGTTAGAGGTCTGTGGACGCCTATGTAGGTGAGCCGTGCTAGTTTGTATGACTGTACATATATGACATGTATGTTGAGCAGTTTTAACCGCCGTGGGACTAG
Organism: Solanum virginianum; assembly: GCA_000787875.1. Taxonomy (NCBI): domain Eukaryota; kingdom Viridiplantae; phylum Streptophyta; class Magnoliopsida; order Solanales; family Solanaceae; genus Solanum; species Solanum virginianum. The sequence goes on along the minus strand of DF364669.1, from coordinate 58,591 downwards.
TTCGGGTTTCCATCGACCATCGGACTAACTTGAGCTGGTTCAGGTTTCCATTTGCCATGGGACCCGGACACCCTTTTTATACAATTTTGATAAGTTTTGAAAGAATTTGAATAAATATTATTTTGATTTTGAATATGATTATTTTACTAATCTTTTGATTTATGATAATAATTTCGTATGCATATGGTTACTCACGACTCTGCTCGTGCCATTTATGATATCGTTCACCAGTTCTCGGGCCGGTTGTCGTCGTGTGCCTTATGATATCTATATATTCTGAAGTTATGTTGTGTTCGACGGGTCGACTTGCCCAAGGGCCGGGCTCCGCTTAGATTGGGATTATAAGGTGTTCGGCTTATGATATGTATGGCTTTATGCCTCTTTGTGGTATGTGTGACAGAGATTTTGGAGATTTAAACCTTTTTGAGTTATGCTGTGGTATGGCGCAAGTTTCGAAGGTCGCCATCATTCTTGTGCGTTATGCATAATTTGGTACTTTGAAAATAAGCATTTTTATGTTTTGATATGCATTTGACTCCTATATTTTTGTTTTGGATTATTTCCCTGATTTATATTCTATACATTCTCCTTTACATATTCAGTACATATTTTGTAATGACCTCCTCTCTTCGGGGGCTATGTTTCATGCCAGCAGGTATTGACGAACAGTTTGTCGTTCCTCTAGTTTAGGACACCTTTCTGCTGTGAAGTGCTCCCCTACTCCGGAGCCCACTTTTGGTGTATATATATAAATATATATATGTATCTTTTCGTTCATTGCACCACATAAATATGTTTAGGGGTACGACGGGGCCCTGTCCCATCTTATGATTCTATCAGTTTGTTTAGAGGTCTGTGGATATACAAGTATGTGGGTTATGCCCAATTTGTTTAATTAGACCTGCATAATGTGTTTGATAGGCAGTTTTACCCGCCATGGCGGCCTTGTCGGCCCATATATGTATGTGGGATATTTTGTTGGCTCTATCTGGATTCTATTGGCATTTCTAGCATGCAGGTCATTTTGAGATAGTCAGTAAAACAGAGAAAATTCTGCCAAAATTTCTGTAAGATTTAAGAAATTCTGTTAAAAATTTTCTGACAAATTTGGATTTATGATTGTGTTCGGGTGCCCATTAGGGCACTAGTCATGGCCCATAGGGCTGGGTCGTGACACAGAGCTTTATCCAAGATGTAAATATAAGAAGACAACTTTCAAGATATAAGAGTTTTGACATGCTACTTAATGTATCTTTACATGGTGTAACTTTTGTTGTGTGAATGATCAATTAGCTCCACTTTCTTCTAATTATCTCTCTTTTTTCATGTTTATTTTCTTTTTTCTCTCCTTCAATTTGTGTCAAAGCATAATTGATCTTTGAAGGCAGTTTTGAGAAAAAAATAAAAACATACAATACAAATCCCCCACCTATTTAACTTGTCCGATTTTCTTTCACATGGCTTCTGTTGCCTCTCCTCTTTCACCCCTTGTCTTTAACACTGCAAGAGCAGTGTTGATTACCTGGGTGTTTTCATAGGAATAAAACAATTAAATCTCAAGCAATTTGATTGCCTATGGGATTTCTTGATAATTCAAATTCAATGAAAAACTTTCATAGGTAAACTATTACTAGCGGATTTAGAAAATTCCTAGGTAATTTAGTTGCGAAAATAAATCTACATATATGTTATTTGCAAAAATATCTGCAAGTAACTATCAAAATTTTGTAAGAATTAATTGGTAAAAATTTCATATAAAATCGAATTTCTTGTGGATTTTCATGGAAAAATTAGCAAATTATTCCCGATGAAGATCCCCAAGTAAATCTTAAGAAATTTTGGAGGTAAAAATTACCAAAAGAAAATTTCATGCTGATATTTATAAAACTATTTCACAAGAGAAATTCCTATGCAAAACCCTAAGTAAATTTGTAAGAACAAGCTATTGCAAGAAAATTTTCATGAATATTTAGCATGTGGATCCCCATAAAAATCCCCAACTAATAATTTACCTGTAAAGAACTAGATACATTTCACAACTAGACAAAAATCTATTCAAAACCTCCAACAATTCTAAAAAATATCATTCAACCACAACTCTAATGTGAACCGTTACAACTAATAATTAAAAAACATAATTCATAACATCCACATCAACGATGTATGATTATTAAATGTTCCAAAACAAAACATTCCAAACATGAATCTTCAATAACACTATGAACCATCAGAGGTCAGAATTACTTTCATTCTCATTGTCAGAATCATCATCACTTTCATCCTCATCAGCTTGATTGTCTTCTTGAGATGGTTCTTCTTTTGAAGACTGTATGCATATATTTTTAATAAGTCCAATTCATTGTTCAGCCTTTTATTTTTGTACTACTCATTCTACAACTGAGTATACAAATCAACATTTGAAGAATTTACTTAGGACTCACTCATCACATCAATTTCTTCTGATAAGGTCGATATTGATTTCTTAGATGCCTTTACAGTTTGATAGAGAGAGCCTAGACCTTTAACTCTACCTTCTTTCTTTCCATCAATAAATTCCATCAAAATATCCATCTCACTTAGTTGAGAAGACTGACTAGCTGAATTAGTTTCTTCTTCCACACTTGTAATGCCCTCGAAGGTCATTTTTGGTACTTTGACCAAATTACCATTTTTCCCTTCTCGAAAGTTGCCTTTGGTCATTTTTGGATAGGTCTGAAATTTAGATTATGAAAATATTGTAAAAAGTTGGATTTATGCAAAAGAAAGAACTTTAAAAGGCTTAAAGTTGGAAATTTGGATTTATGTGGTCATTTTAAGTTTTGAGCATCAAAATTCAATTTTGTCAATTCCATCAATTCTAAAATACTGAATCTGGTATAGGAGAAGTTACAGAACTGAATTTGGAGTTACAATAGAGATTTTAGGTCTAAAGTTGCATTTTTAGTTCATATTGGATCATAGGTTTGACTTTGATCAATATTCGAGTTCGGGAGCTCGTGTCAAATTTTTGTCAGTTCCAATGGTTCCAGGTGGCGAAACTAATGCTAAAATTTCCGTCGTTATAATATTTAGAGGTTCTATGAATATTTTGAGTTTTTAGGTTCGAAAATAGTTTAAATAATCCTTTTAGGGTTCGAGGCTGCAGAGGTTTCAGATTCCAAAGCTGACGATTCCATTGAGTCTGGATTATCATTTCAGGTAGGTTTCTATATTTGGTTTGTTTTCACAGGGTCCCAAACGAATTCCTGGGATTCCAGTTCTTGTTTTTATTTGAGCTAAGTTGGTGCATTGCTGTTTTTGGTGCATACGACACTAGTACTCCACGTTTGCGCCTCATAGGGTACGTTCGCGAAGACGTAGTGGCATAACCTCCATGTTTGCAGGGTGAATATTTAATCTGTGGAGGGTTATGCCTCTCTAGCTTCCATATTTGTGGAGCATTGCAGGTGCCTGAACAATGTATCCTTCTTAAAGTACGTGATATAAATCCTTTCTACCATTTTTGACACTTCAAGATATGTTGTAAGAGAGGATTTTTGAGAGTTTGAAAGCAAATTGATTGGGTAACTTTCTAACGTATTCCAATTTATTTTGATTGATTAATTTGTGTTTTTAACTTCTAATTTGGGATTTAATAGTGGAAAGTTTTTATTTTCGGAACAAAATTTCCTAAACTTAAATCATTGATCTCTTCCTCATCGTAGCTATGTTTTTTAAACTGATTTCACTGTTGTATTCTTTATTATGAGTAGAACATTTTTATTCATAAATTTTCAGTGTTCAACTACATTTGTCAGTGTGAGATTTTTGACCATTTTATCCTTTCTCTATGTATTCATTAATTTTAGTGTCATTAGATTCGTTATGTGATTGTGGTGCTATATTTAAATAGATTGTGGTAATTTTTAATATCTTAAGAGGGGGGAAATCAACGATTCTTTCTTGATTTTGAGACTTTATTTGAGGAAAGTAGACTTCTAACCTTTTGTTAAGTATGAATGAATCTTGTATTCTTCTATGTGCATGGAATTCAGTATTTGGGGGTAGAATTCTACCATTCTAGGCTGGATCATGACTTTTTGTATTAAATACTTGTTCATATGGCTATATACTGAGTTGTAATTTAATTATGAATTTGTAATCTATTTAGTCTTGTGATTCATTTGGTGTTAATAGCGAGATTATGCTTATATTGTGATATGATTATATTGAGATATTGCTGATAACGAGACACTTTTGATATTGGAACATTGACTATGTTGAGACACTGATGATATTGAGATATTGATTGCATTAGGACAATGAGATCATTTTTGTTGATGATATTATGATATAATTATGATCATGCACCTTGCATATATTATTATTTGTCCATTGATACTTGTGATGATTATAGCTGAGTTGTGAGCAAGTTAACAAATGGATTGGTGGATGAGGTCTCTACAGGTTGAGCCAAGGTAATATGTCGGCCATTCGAGGTCTTTTTCGGATGGTTCTAAGGTCTTTCCCAGATGGGTGAGCATTAGCTGAGGTCTTTGCAAGCAGTGTTCATGAATACATGGTCTATGAGAGACCGCTATAGATTTCGATGTAAGGCATATATATGGTCAACGGATGTGTATCATCATGCAGAAATGCATCACGATTATTTGATATTGCATTACATTGTATAAATATCATGGAATCTATTCCATCTCATTTTATATCAAATTGATATAGTTGTATATTATTTATGAGATTGTGTACTTATTGTATCCCTGATCTTTATTTAAGTTTTGGACCTATTTATATACTTGTGCTGTTGAGATACTATGCTATACAATAAGTATATTTATGTTACTGTGATCTATTTATTATATTCTGCTGGGACTTTTCTGAGTGCAGGGTTGTAATTCGGCAGATTGTGATTGAGATTTAAGGAATTACTTGTGTTCTTCATTGATTTACCTTAGGTTAGTTCCATTTGCTGAGTACCCTATTGTTTGGTGCTCAACCCTTGCTACATTTTTGTAGGTTGTTAGCCTGGTCCATCTTGCTAGACCTTCTTTCTTGTTGGATCAAGCTTTCGAATTTCTTGTGAGATAGTTGTTTATGTCTTCAGTAGGCCTTGAGGATTCCACTTTATGTTTTGATTCTTTTTCAGAACTAGACATTATGCCTTGTATTTCATTGGGTATTCTGAACATAAAGTCTTGTACATGTGACACTAGTCCTTAGGATAGTTGTAGCTTATTTTCTTCTACTTATCTGTATGTTTAGACTATTATCTTCTGTTTTATCCATCTTTATTACGTTGCTTGGGTTTTTGGCTAATTTACCTTGGTAGGTAGGTGAGTGCCACCACACTCAGATTTCAAGTTGTAACAATTTGGTATCAGAGCCCCAGGTTTATAGGACTTGTATGTGTACAAGCCCAGTCTAGTAGAGTCTTGAAGATCAGAGTGGAGATGTTCGTTACTTATGCTTGTGAGGTTATGAAGGATGTTAGGAAGCTCTCTTTCATTTCATTCTAATCAATTCATGCACGGGTTTTGTATATGTACTGAGTGTTCATGTGTCCTTTTAACAGATGGCAAAGACTAGAGCTACTACTACTACAAGTTGAAGGGAGGTTGCTCCTGATGTTGTTGTTAAGACCCCAGCTAGTAGTAGGGGTCATGCCCGAGGACTAGCTAGAGGTTAATGCCAAGGAGCTTCTCCGCTGAGGAATTATGAGTGGGATATCTACCCGAGCCAGCCATAGAGCTTAAATAGGAGCAGGTTCTATATGAGTCTACTACAGCACCTCTACACTAGGATACACCTTTGAGAGTCTTGGGTGTGTTGGAGACTTTGGTGCAGGCAGGTAGCCCAGCTGCCACTCCTGGTACTTCACAGACATGGGTGAGGGTACAACCTTAAGATAAGCAGCAGGCCCTCGATGCTTAGGCTCAAGATGAGAAACTACTAGCAACTCTGATTGATGAGATTTTATTAATTTATGCCTTTGCTAATAATGAGCAGCGGAGATATGAGAGATTCTAGAAGATGGACCCACCTCAGTTTCATGGTGGGAAGACTAAGGATGCTCATGTGTTCTTGAGAAATTGTAAAGTGTTATTAGATACCATGGGACTAGCAGAGATACATAGTGTGAGATGTATCACTCTCCAGCTCTGTGGGCCAGCCAACAAGTGGTCGGGGATACAGGATTCCTTCTAGTTGGATCTCCTCAGATGATTTGGGAGACATTTTCTAATGCATTCATGATCAATTTATTCCTTGAGTGTCTACGAGGAGAGCCAATTGAGGTTCGAGAGTTTGCGGTAGGGCTCCATGACTTTTTCAGAGTACGAGGCAGATTCTATCAGTTAGCTCATCATGCCACAACTACACATCAAACTGAGGAGGAGAAGGTTCGCTAATTTGTGAGAGAGTTGATTTATCCTATCACATAGTTGATATTTTAGGTAGCTAGAGATGGACCCTCATTCCAGACAGTTGTTAGCATCATCAAAAAGGTGGAGTTAATGCAAAATAAGGAGTTTGGGGACCCCAAAAAGGTCCGTACTTCAGGACAATACTTAGGTGCCTTATCAAGGGCAGAGGTATGGTCAGAGGAGGTAGTTCTTTTAAGAATCGCAGGCTTCACTTATCCTAATCAAGGTAAACATTTATTGACAAGAACACATATAATCTTCAGCTCACAGTAGCACTTCTCAGCATTTTGTTCTTGCTCATTCGTTCATCTAGTTATGGATTTATCGGAGGTGTTAGGACCCGCATTTCGTGCATTGGGACCATTATGAAATTCAGGGCTATAGTGATAATATTGGAAACTTTGGGGACTCAAGTAAAAAATATTTTTAAGAAACTTGGGTTGTTAAGACTCGTATGTCCCTAATTGAACCCTTGCATGTCCTTAATTGGCTTGCGTAGGAAAAGTTTGAGAACCAAAATGTAATTTTCAAAACTTTGGGCCCTTGGAGAACTTGGTGGTGCCACTTGAAATTTGTTGGATTTAGAGTGGGCCAAGTGTATTAAACTTGGAAAAGCTAGCTATATTCTTGAATATATATATGTGACTATGTAAGAGAAATTTGTTCTTATCATTTTTTTTGTTTCACGTTCTCTTAGAAACTAATAAGAAGCCAAGAAGCAGAGGTTCGGCCACCACCTGGGAACCTTGAAATTCTATTTCTTCCATTTCCAAGTTAAATTGAGAGTATAAACCTACTATTTTATGTCCCCTAAGTAGCGTGGATTGCGGAGATTTGAACATTCTTGATATTTGAACTTTCTGGTGTGATACTGTGGTATGGCGCGAAGGGATAAAATATTATCAGAGATTTCGGAGATTTGAACTTTATCGTGTGATGCTGTGTTATGGCGCGCGTTTGGAGGTTGCCATTGTTCTTGTCTGTTATGCATTAGTTTGACATTTTAAATAAAGAATTATTTTTATGTTTGCCTATAAGTTTGACTCATATACCTCTGTTTGGATAATTGCTCGCGTTTATATTTTATACTTTCTGCTTTATATATTTGGTACGTATTTTGTATTATCCTTCTTTGCTTCAGGGGCTACGTTTCATGCCCACAAGTACAGACGCACAGAGTAGCGGGCCACCAGGTTAGGATCTCAGTCTACTATTTGAAGAGCTCCTTTGCTTCAGAGCAATATTTGGTATATATACTTATTTCTTTATATTGTCTTATGTCCATTTGAGGGTACGACGGGGCCCTATCCCGTCTTCTGATTCTGTTGGTTTGTGTAGAGGTCTATAGATGCCTGTGTGTATGGGGTTTGGTAGTTTGTGTGGTTCTGTATGTATGTTATGTAGGTTGGGCGGTTTAGCCACAGCGGTAACCTTATCGGCCCGCATGTATATATATGTATATGTTTGGTATGTTGGTTTGTCTATATGCAGGGTTGGGTTAGTCCGTAAAACAAAGGAAACTCTACCGAAATTTTTGTAAATAAGTTAGTATTATAATTGGAATTTGGCTTTGTATGTATGTCTGGGTGCCCAACTAGGCACTAGTCGCGACCCACGGGGTTGGGTCATGACAGAAGTGCTTTCCATTTTCCTTTGAATAAGAAGTCTTTATACAAATACAATACCAATATCAGTCTGAGCTTCGTCCTAAACTCGAGATGAGTGTTGCTAGAACTATTTTGTATATAGAATAGCGTTCCCAAGTTGCAGAGAAAAAACATGGTTTTCGGATTTCAATGCTGATGAGTGTTTTGAGTTCGGATTGTCCTTTCCTCATTGACAGAAATGGTATTTAAAAAGGGCTGTATCCATCTTCTCTCATTATGTTGGGTACCCCTGAATTGGAGTTAGTGGCTCTCCGGCCTAAGCTATACAAGAATAGTAATTTGAAAACCTTAAACATGGAAATGGGACTCTGTGAGTGAAATCTCGCCTGCTACCAAAAAACTAGGAAAATTGCAACTTGTCTAAATTCCAGCTGTTTCAGCTCTAGCCCCCCCTTTTTTCAGTCAGTGGCATTCCTCCCGACCTATACTTTAAATGAAAAAATGAACTAAGAGACCAATGAGAAAGAGTTAATGTTATAGTTCTTTCTTGGATTCTAAATTCTTTGTCCCAAAAGTAGCATCTGCTACTTGTTCAAATCATATGCGGGATGATCTAAAATAAAGATTTGATAGAGTTGATAGGTCTAGACCATTTAGTTTATTTAAAGAAATTGTCTTTACTACAGTAAAGAACCACTTCTATTTCAGGCTATTATTCAGAGATGAAATATCTTTGGGATGAATTTGAAGCTATAGTTCCTTCCCCTGGCTATAATTATGGAAAAAAATCAAAAGATTTTTGTGGATCATCTAATAAGCAAAAACTTTATCAATTCTTTATGGGTCCAAATGACTCTTATTTTCATATTCTAATTGTACACCAAGCTATGAATGGAAACCAATGCTATGCAGGTACTGCAAGAAATACGAAAAATTAGAGGAAGTTTGTAGAAAGAAAGAGTATGCCAGATAGGTCTGCTAGAAACAAAAATAAAATAGATCAAATTGCGGATAGTATGTTTGGGCGATGGGAATATATCCATGATCTGGAATATCATTATAATGGGAGGATTTTAGTTAGTTACAGACCATACTATTATAAAGTAAGAAATAATGGCGGAGCTGCAGATCTTTTAACAGGTTTTGGTAGAACCAAATAACTTTGGTCCAAACTCGTTTGTGTTAAGAAATTCACTTCATATATATAAATAATTTATGCATAACCCAGTAAATTGGCTTCTGTAGAAAACATAACCCATAAGCTCAAAATTTTAGCTCAGACTGTGCTTAAGAACCTTAAAACAAAAGCAAACTACGATACGAGGGCAAGCAGAGACTAACAAATGATATTATTCTACATACAACAGAGGAATGCAGCAATTCAGCATACTTTTAGAGAAGGAAGTCAATTGGCAGATTGTCTAGTTAACATATCATTCAACAGCTCAGAACATCAAAATTTAAGACATTTAGAAGCTACTAATAACAGCAAAATACATTCTAAATAGCGATAAATCACAGATACTATATCTCGGGATTAAAACAAAAGAAATGAAACATGCTGGAAATTAAGCCTTGGAGTACAGTGGCTGAAGGGTGTATTTATAACAAAATAATGGCCTTTGGGATCACTATGTACAAACGGACAGAAGATTCAGCCAGACATGGAAGTAAAGGAGACTCGATTTGGTTTAACATCACAACACAAACGAATACAAAGAAGAGCCTACACAATAACAAAAATTACAGATACCAGCGACTTCAACTAAGAGGAAGAGACATCAACATCATATGGATCGAGCTTGGTAATGGATCCTGTTTTGTTAGATGGTGACAAAGAAGAGGAACAAGTCTTGAACATTTCCACAGAGAAGCAAAGCCCAGAAGCTTCTTGATTGAAGATAAAAAGGCGGTGAAAATGTCTAGGTACTACTAGGTTCTATTTTTTTTTTTGAGGCTAAATGTAACAAGAAAGAAAATATGATCTTGCACATATATATTTATATACATATAGATAAATATGGATTTAGTGGCCAACTGTACCACACTTGGCCTAACCAAACTTCAACACAACTCAATGGCCCCATCAAAAAAAAATCTTCAATACCCCAAGTTTCAAGAATTCCACTTGGGTCCCAAACTCTCTAATAATGCCACTTTAGTCTTTAATTTTCTAATAATATCATATTAGTCCCAAATTTTCCTAATTATTTCAATACATAAAATGCGGGTTCTAACATCCTCCCCCTCTTAGAACATTTGTCCTTGAATGTTAAATTAGCCTTACGGGTTTCATATCCAACTTAGAGGGAGTTTCCTTTCAATTACCATAATAACACATCCAACGCTTAAAACTTTCTTATCAAGCAACAACGTCCAGCAAAAGATTAAATTACCTATCCACCCACCAACTGGTTTCCTCCGGACACATCAAATTATGTCATATCTAACTCTACCAAGTCGGCCATAGTGCAGTGGCCACAAACAAACTACTAAACAGTCTCTATTACCATTGCAGATTTACCTCTCTGAAACCAAAACAGTCAGTTCAAAAAAAGAAAAGGGGTCATCCTAACAATATCGCTCTATTGCATGATCTAACATCAGAAAAAGAGAGTAGTATCCTAAATGTTCTGTAGCCTCTTGTTTATAGATGTGGTGCACGACACACCGATAAATAAGGCTCTACTAGACATGGTTTGTGGACACTCCGAGGATGAACCGCTCTGATACCACTTCTGTCACGACCCAGTCCATGGGCCGTGACTAGTGCCCGATTGGGGCACCCAGACACAAACACAAAGCCAGATTATACCAAAGTCTTCTTTTTACAGAAAATTTTGGTAGACTTTCCTTTATTTATATACTAACCAAAATACCCTGCACATGGGAAAAACCCAATAGAACAACATATACATATACATACGGCCGACAAGGCCACCACGGCGGTTAAAAACGCTCAACATACACGTCATACATGTACATTCATACAAACTGGCACGACTCATCTACACAGGTGTCCACAGACCCCTAACCAAACAGACAGTATCATAGGACTAGACAGGGCCCCTTTGTACCCTCGATTGAATGTGTGTGTAAAATAACAAACAAGAGTATATACCGAATGTTGGCTCCGAAATAAATAGAGCACTTTAGACAGTAGGTGAAAATCCTAAGCTGGTGGGTCACCTACTAGTACGTCGGTACCTGCGGGCATGAAATGTAGCCCCCGAAGAAAGGGGGTTAGTACAAATTACGCACTGAATATGCAAGCAGAAGATACAAAATGTAAAGCTGTATAGCAAACAAGGCCAAAGTATAAAGGTAAATACATATCCAAAATACTGACATACTTACTTCCCAATACATGAAACTAAGGGATAACTGAAACAAAAGCACAAAGAGCAAGTATGTATGTATATATATATCCAAAAATATCAAAATGTCTATTTCTAAGATTCAAATCACAAAATAGAAACCAATCATGCATAGGGCACAGGAAATATGGTCGCTCACCCGTTACACATCAAACATACGATAACTGAGCCAAGCGTTACGTATTACCGTCCTTGTCTCGCATATCTCATACATAAATAGCATAAGTGAGCCAGGCCTTACATATCGCCGTCCCTGTCTCATACACTCCTATACTAAATATCATAGGTGAGTCAGGCGTTACGTATCGTCATCCTCGTACACACCTATCATAATACAAAAACAGCCAATGTGAGTTGGGCGTTACGTATCGTCGTCCTTATACTCACCCAGCATAGCATAGCATCAAACACCACATAACAGACAAGTGAGCCGGGCGTTACGTATCACCATCCTTGTACCCACCGTCAAACACAGCTTAATATCAGAGTAGATCATATACACAAAATTATTATCATAATTCCTGCATCGCTGTCCCCGTACCCACCGTCAAACATATCTTAACATCGGAGTATATCATATGCACAAAATTATTATCATAATTCCCAAACATAAGTAAAATATCCATATGCAAAATCAAAACAATATCTATGCTAAATTCTTTCAAGGCTACCAGAATTTCCTAAAAGGGTGTCATGGGTCCCACGGCCAATAGAGCCCCGAACTGACCCAACTTACTGAGAACATACTCAACCTAGATCATACACACTTCTACGAGGAATTTCTGAAGCAATTTCCAAAGCAATTCGAGCTTTCTATCAAAAGTTACGGGCGTTTACGCTTTTCAAACTATTAGAAAATATATTCTTTCAAACTTGTCAAATTTTACCTCTTACAACTTATAAACTTCCAATACACAAGAGTCAAGAATATGACTAATTTCCATAAGAATGCCAAGAAACGAACATAGGTCATACTTAAGCCCGAATTGTGAGTAAAGGAGATCTTCCGAGACTCATATTATCATCTACGTTTAACTAAGTCATGCCAAAAAAATAAGGTTGCTTTACATACCTCGAACATTCTCCAACTCAAGCCAAATGCAAACCTAATTTAGCTCAAGCTTCGGAATGCCCAATGTCTATAAATAATTCATAACAATATTACACAATTAGCTAACGATTTCTTGGGCGCGAAATTCCAAGTTGTCTTTAAATGCTACAAAAAATTTGGCAGCATTTCCCCATAAAATAAGCCACCTCGAGAATCCATCTCGGCTCAAATTAATCAACAATAACAACAATAGCAACCCAACAACATCAACAAGCATTTCTAATACCAATATAAGAGCAATTGCTCCATGTAATCTCATTTAATCATAATTCTAAAATAGGGACGTTTTGGTCAATTAATCTATAATTTGTATGTGATGTTATATATGAGATGTAATATTTCTAATCTAATAAACATATGAGTTGCCACAAATACAGAGACTGAAGCAAGATTAATAAAAATGACATTGAAAGTCAGTGCGGAGAACAACTGGTAGGACATACTTATTGAATTTGATTCAATGACAATGGTGAAGATTACACAGTCTAAGTGGAAATTCCCGAAGTGTACTGAAGCACAATAGGATTAAGATAATTAATTCTTTGTGCCTGTGAATTTAAATGCCTTAAAGTTCGACAAAATGACAACTGATCTACTGACTTGCATTATTACTTGCAGTTTTGTAACTTACAGTATACCTATCAACTGTAAGTAGTTAGCTTCATGGACTTGGAAGTACCTATTGGCTGGCGACTGTGCCATACATTAGACTAAGCTCAGAATTACAAGGTATACATGATTGATGCAGTTGGAACGTGAAGTACCCCATAACAATATAGCTTACACAACATCAAATTAATAGCAGATAAGACTTGCAAGAAGCAGAAGGGAACAACAATGAGAATTAATATTTAATGACTTCCCTACCCCAACTAAAACACACGCTACCACATGTTAAACTGAAACAACCAAGTTCTCAAGGGAAAACAGACAAACACCATAATCAACTCTTAGAAACAATGGCGGAGCTATAGATCTTTTAACAGGTTTTGGTAGAACCAAATAACTGTGGCCCCAACTCGTTTGTGTTAAGAAATTCACTTCATATATATAAATAATTTATGCACAACCTAGTAAATTGGCTTTTGTAGAAAATAGAACCCATAGGCTTAGAATTTTAGCACAGACTGTGCTTAAGAACCTTAAAACAAAAGCTAACTATGATACGAGGGCAAGAAGAGACTAACAGATAATATTATTCTACATACAACAGAGGAATGCAACAATTCAACATACTTTTAGAAAAGGAAGTCAATTGGTAGAATTTCTAGTTAACATAGCATTCAACAGCTCAGAACATCAAAATTTTAAGACATTTAGAGAGCTACCAATAACAGCAAGATAATTCTAAATAGCGATAAATCACATATACTATATCTCGGGATTAAAACAAAAGAAATCAAACATGCAGCAAATTAAGCCTTGGAGTACAGTTGCTGAAGGGTGTATTTATAGCAAAATAATGGCCTTTGGGAGCACTATGCACAGACGGATAGAAGATTCAGCGGGACATGGAAGTAAATGCAACTCTATTGAGGCTAAATGTAACAAGAAAGAAAATATGATCCTATACATATATATCTATATACATATAGATAAATATGGATTTAGTGTCTAAGTGTACCACACTTGGCCCAGCCGAACTTCAACACAAGTCAATGGCCCCACCAAAAAAAATCTTCAAGACCCCAAGTTTCAAGAATTCTATTTGGGTTCCAAACTCTCCAATAATGCCACTTTAGTCCATAATTTTCCAATAATACCACATTAATCCCAAATTTGCCTAATTATTCTAATACACGAAATGCGGGTTCTAACATCCTTTCCCCTTAGAACATTCATCCTCAAATGTAAAACTAGCCTTGCGGGTTTTATATCCAACTTAGGGGGAGTTTCCTTTCAATTACACAATAACACATCCAATGCTTAAAACTTACTTATCAAGCAACAACGTCCAGTAAAAGATTAAATTGCCTGTCCACCCACCAACTGGTTTCCTCCGAACACATCAAATTCTGTCATATCTAACTCTACCAAGTCGGCCATAATGCAGTGGCCACAAACAAACTACCAAACAGTGTCAATTACCATTGCAGATTTGCCTCTCTGAAACCAAAATAATCTGTCAGAAAAAAGAAAAGGGGTCATCCTAATAATATCGCTCTATCGTACGGTCTAAGATCAGAAAAAGAGAGTAGTATCCTAAATATCCTATAGCCTTCTTTTTATAGATGTGGTGCACAACACACCGATAAACAAGAATCTACTAGACATGGTCTGTGGGCACTCCGAGGATGAACTACTCTGATACCACTTCTGTCATGACCAAGTCCATAGGTCGTGACTAGTGCCCAATTAGGGCACCCAGACACAAACACAAAGCCAAATTATACCCAAGTCTTATTTTTACAGAAATATTTGGCAGAGTTTCCTTTATTTATATACTAACATAAATACCCTGTACACGGGAAAACCCCAACAGAATAACATATACATATACATACGGCCAACAAGGCCACCACAGCGGTTAAAACCGCTCAACATACATATCATACATGTATAGTCATATAAATTAGCACGACCCACCTACATAGGCGTCCACAGACCTCTAACCAAACAGACAGTATCATAGGACGGTACAGGGCCCCGTCGTACCCTCGAATAAACATATGTGTAAAATAACAAACAAGAGTATATACCAAACATTGGCTCTGAAATAATATATATCCAAAAATATCAAAATATCTACTTCCAAGATTCAAATCACAAAATGTCTACTTTCCAAAATACCAATCATGCATTGGGCACAGAAAATATAATCACCCACCCGTTACATATCAAACATAGGATAAGTGAGCCAGGCATCCCTATACTCACAAATCCTAATACAGAAGTGGCATAGTGCAAGAGTTGGACCATTCGGGTTATCGAGGTGCGCCCACTAAAATAACAAAAATTACGGATACCCGTCCCTGTCTCATACGCTCTTATATAGGAATAGCATAGGTGAGTCAGGCGTTACGTATAGCCGTTCCCGTACACACCTATCATAATACAGAAGTAGTTAATGTGTGTTGGGCGTTACGTAGCACCGTCCCTATACTCACCCAACATAGCATAGCATCAAACACCACATAACAGACAACTGAGCCGGGCATTACGTATCGCCGTCCCCGTACCCACCACCAAACACAACTTAACATTGGCGTATATCATATGCACAAAATTATTATCATAATTCCCAAACATAAGTAAAAAATTCATATGCAAAATCAAAACAATATCTATGCTAAATTCTTTCAAGGCTACCAGAATTTCATAAAAGGGTGTCATGGATCCCACGGCCGATGGAGCCCCGAACTGACCCAACTTACCAAGAACATACTCAACCTAGATCATACAATCTTCTACAATCCATTTCTAAAATAGTTTCCAAAGCAATTCGGGCTTTCTATCAAAAGTTACGGGCGTTTATACTTTTCAAACTATTAGAAAATATATTCTTTCAAACTTGTCAAATTTTACATATTCTTACAACTTATGAACTTCCAATACACAATAGTCAAGAATATGACTAATTTCCATAAGAATGCCAGGGAACGAAAATAGGTCATACTTAAGCCCGAATTGCAAGGAAAGGAGATCTTCCGAGACTCATATTATTATCTACGTTTAATTATGTCATGCCAAAAAAAGGTTGCTCTACATACCTCGAATATTCTCCAACTCTACCCAAAAGCAAACCCAATTCAGCTCAAGCTTTGGAATCCCCAACGTCTACAAATAATTCATAACAACATTACACAATTAGCTAACGATTTCTTGGGCGCGAAATTCCAAGTTTTCTTTAAATGCTACGAAAAATTCAGCAGCATTTTCCCATTAAATAAGCCACCCCAAGAATTCATCTCAGCTCAAATTAATTAACAACAACAACAACCACCCAACAACATCAACAAGCATTTATAATACCAATATAAGAGCAATAGGACCATGTAACCTCAATTAAACATATTTCTAAAATAAGGACGTTTTAGTCAATTAATCTATAATTTGTATGTGATGTTGCATATAACAAGTCATTTTTCTAATCTAATAAACATATGAGTTGCCACAAATACAGAGATTGAAGCAAGATTAATAAAAATGACATTGAAAGTCAGTGCAGAGAACAACTGGCAGGACAAACTTATTGAATCTGATTCAACGACAATGGTGAAGATTATGCGATCTAAGTGGAAATTCCTGAAATGTACTTACACTAGGATTAAGATAATTAATTCTTTGTGCCTGTGAATTTAAATTCCTTAAAGTTCAACAAAATGAAAACTAATCTACTGACTTGCATTATTGCTTGTAGTTTTGTAACTTACAGTATTCCTATCAACTGTAAGTAGTTAGCTTCAAGGACTTGGGAGTACCTATTGGCTGGCGACTGTACTATACATTAGACTAAGCTCAGAATTACAAGGCATACACAATTGATGCAGTAGGCATGCGAAGTACCCCATAACAATATAGCTTACACAACATCAAATTAATAACAGATAAGACTTGCAAGAAGCAGAAGGGAACAACAATGACAATTAACATTTAATGACTTCCCTACCCTAACTAAAACACACGCTACAACATATTAAACTGAAACAACCAAGTTCTCAAGGGAAAATAGACAAACACCATAATCAACTCTTAGATACAATGGTGGAGCTACAGATCTTTTAACAGGTTTAGGTAGAACCAAATAACTTTTCCCCAAACTCATTTGTGTTAAGAAATTCACTTCATATATATAAACAATTTATGCACAACCTAGTAAATTGGCTTCTGTAGAAAATAGAACCTATAAGTTTAGAATTTTAGCTCAGTCTATGCTTAAGAACCTTAAAACAAAAGCTAACTACGATACGAGGGCAAGCAGAGACTAACAGATGATATTATTCTACATACAACAGAGGAATGAAACAATTCAACATACTTTTACCGAAGAAAGTCAATTGGCAGATTGTCTAGTTAACATAGCATTCAATAGCTCAGATCATCAAAATTTTAAGACATTTACATAGCTACCAATAACAACAAGATTCATTGTAAATAGCAATAAATCAAAGATACTACATCTTAGGATTAAAATAAAAGAAATCAAACATGCAGGAAATTAAGCCTTGGAGTACAGTAGCTGAAAGGTGTATTTACTGCAAAATAATGGCCTTTGGGAGCACTATGCACAGACGGATAGAAGATTCAGCGGGACATGGAAGTAAAGGTGACTCTATTTGGTGTAACATCACAACAAAAATGAATATAAAGAAGAGCCTACACAATAACAAAAATTACGGATACCAGCAACTTCAACTAAGAGGAAGAGACATCAACATTATCTGGATCGAGCTTGGTAATGGATCCTCTTTGGTTAGATGGTGATAAAGAGGAGGAACAAGTCTTGAACATTTCCACAGAGAAGCAAAGCCCAAAAGCTGCTTGATTGAAGATAAAAAGGCAGTGAAAATGTCTAGGTACTACTAGGTTCTATTTTTTTTAGGCTAAATGTAACAAGGAAGAAAATATGATCTTTTACATATATATCTATATACATATAGATAAATATGGATTTAGTGGCCAAGTGTACCACACTTGGTCCAACCAAACTTCAACACAAGTTAATGGCCCCACCAAAAAAAATCTTCAAGACACCAAGTTTCAAGAATTTCACTTGGGTCCCAAACTCTCTAATAATGCCACTTTAGTCTATAATTTTCCAATAATACCATATTAGTCCCAAATTTGCCTAATTATTCCAACTAAAAAAATGTGGGTTCTAACACTTTACATACCTCAAACACTTTCCAAACAATTCGAGTGCAAACCAACTCCAACTTATGCTTTAGGATGCCCAACGTCTACAAACAATTCATAATAACGTCAAACAATTAGCTAAAGGCTTCTTGGGAGCTAAATTCCAAATTTGCCCCTAATTCTACATAAATTTCGGCAACATTTCTCCTTAAAAATATGCTACCCCAAGAATCCAACCCTGCTCAAATCAACAACACAAGAACAATAACAACCCAACATCATCAAGAATCAATTCTAATGCCATTCTAACAACAATAATACCATGTAACATCATTTAATCATATTTTCCAAAACTGGATAGCATACTAACATATGCATTTAGGCAATTTCTATCTATTCCTTCACACTAAAAGGATCATATCATGCTAATTAAGCACCAATTAATAGTTCCAACACATCATAACACTATAGATACATACATATACCAAATTCGGCTCAATCTCATCATGAATATGTAAATGGTTTCCAAATTCTTGCTTCACCCTATAATGACCATATTATACTTAACTAAACCCCAATTCATAAATTCCGACACAATGCACACTACACCAACATAAATGCATCCACACAGCCCCTTTCTTGTTCCCAAACAACTTATTTCCAACATTCAAGCTTCCATGATTTTCCTTCATTTCAACATACAATAACATACTTACAACCTTTACAACATAATAAATAAGAGAAATTCTTACCTTATCACTTTAATCCCTCAAATGGGTTAGGGTTCCAAAGATGAGAAATTTGATGATTTCTTACTCTAGAAACACTTCCACACAACTTAGAGGCCTCAATAGAGTAGGTTTGTACCAACAAAGCAAATTTTGAGTGAAGAAGAAAGAATTTCAAAGTTTCCTTGAAGAGGCCGTGAGGTTTTCTTGGCTTTGTTCTTCCTTGGTTTTTTTTTTGGCTAAGTATGGAAGATAAGAAGATAGGGAATTATTTTTATATCTATAAACAACTCTTGGTCAAAGAAAAATGGTCCACACCCCTACTTGTGCCAATTAAAGCGTGAGGGAATTATTTTTATATCTATAAAAAACTCTTGGTCAAAGCAAAAATAGTCCACACCCCTACTTGTGCCAATTAAAATTCCACACAATCAAGTGGGCTCCACACAACTCTTCAAGAATTCCCAACTTTGAAAAATTCCACATTCGGTCCCAAACTTTTCCTAATCGATCCAATTAAGGACATATGGGTCCTAACATCCTCCCCTCTAGAACTTGTATCCTCGAATGTTAAACCAGCCTTACGAGTTATGTGAACAACTCAGGGGGAGTTTTCTTTTTCAATATCACAACAATACATCCAATGCTAAAAAATTTACTTATCAAGCAACAATGTCTATCAACATATTGAATTACCTGTAGACACTGCAACAAGTGGGGATACTTCTTTTTCATCTACTTTTCTGCTCCCCAGGTCATTTCCTCTTTGTTATAGTTTTACCACAACACCTTAACCGAAGACACATCTTTATTTCGCAACCTTCTTACCTGACGATCCAGTATGGTTATAGGTTGTTCTTCATAAGAGAGTTCTTCTGTGACCTAAATATCATCCACAGGAAAGATTCTAGAAGGATCACCAATACACTTATGAAGCATAGAAATATGGAATACTAGGTGTACTACTTCCAAATAAGCTGGAAATTCTAATTCATAGGCAACCTTACCTACTCTATGAACAATCTGGTATAGGCCAGTATATCTCCAATTGAGCTTCCCCCTCTTACCAAACTTTATAACACCTTTCATATGTGACACTTAAAGAATACCCAATCACCAATCTGAAACTCTAAATGTCAATGGTGATTATTTGCATATGATTTCTGCCGACTCTGACCGCTAACAATCGCTTCCGAATGAGTTTCACCTCATCTACTGCCGGCTGAATCATATCTGGTTCAATCAACTCGGTCTCTCCAACAGCAAGCCAATCATATCTGGTTCAATGAACTCTGGATAGGCTTTTAGTTAGTATATCTGCAGGCTGGTCTCTGGTAGCAATGTATTTAGTCAAAATTAGTCCTTAATTGATCTTCTCCAGGATGAAATGACAATCTATTTCAATGTGTTTGGTCCTTTCATGATATGCAGGATTGGCTGCTATTTGCTTAACAACTTTGCTATCACTGTAAAACATTATTAGGAGGTGGTACTTCAACACAAAGTTCCTTCATTAGGCCAACTATCCAGACTAATTCCTTGATTAGACCAACTATCCATATGAACTCTTCTACGATAAGAATACACTTCTGTCCTCGGTCTTACCTGAACTTTTTGAGACTCTAATTTGTTTCTTAGATTACCAAATGATAAGAGAATCTCCACGCTTCACTACATAGTCTATTATAAACCTTCTGGTGTTGGAACAAGCAGCCCGATCTGCATTAGCATATGCTAATAATTCAAAGTTACTGTTGCTAGTTAAAAGAAATTGTTATCCTGGTTGCCTCTTTAGGTGCCTTACTATTCTGAGTGCAGCCTCCATATGAGACAATTTAGGAGCTTGTAGATATTGGCGTAGAGTTTGTGCACAAAAGGAAATATCAGCTTGGGTCATAGTTATGTAGAGAAATTTACCTATGAGTCTTTGATAAGAGCTTTGGTTAGTCATAACTTTTCTTTGACTATTTCCTTTTGAAAGGTGATCATCAAACTCCTTTTATATTAACCTTACATTTGTATCATTAGTGTCATAACTGGTTTTGCAGCTCCAAGTCCTGCTTCTGACATTAGTTCTAATGCATACTTCCTTTGATACATTAGGATCCCTTTTTCAAACCATGCTAACTCAATTTCTAGAAAATACTTTAACTCCTTCAAGTATTTTATCTGGAAAGTTTCTTGTAATACTGTCTTTGTTTCCTAAACCAAGTTTAGATTATCACATATTATAAGCATATCATCTGCATACACTAAGACAATAGTTACACCTTCTGTGTTTCTGTTGGTAAACAATGAGTGATCATATTGCCTTTGATGAAACTTAATCTTAATAGTGCCTCAGTCAATTTAGCATCCCACTGTCTTGGAGCCTTTTTGAGACCATACAAAGATTTTTTTTGAGTCTACACACCATGTTATCCTTATTCTCCCCTGAATAAAAAAAACCTTGAGGAAGGTCCATATAGATTTCATCAAATTAATCACCTTATAGGATGACATTAAACACATCTATTTGCTATACATGCACGATTTTTGTTGTAATAACATGGACTAATATGACTATTTTCATCTTAATTATAGGTTAGAATATCTCTTGGTAATAAATACCTTCTTGCTGATTGTATCCTTTTGCCACAAGCTAGCTTTGAACCTTTCAATATCACCATTTGCCTTATACTTTACTTTATATATTAATCTACACCCAATATGTTTCTTTACTATAGGCAGTAGTACAAGATCCCGTATATGATTGTTTTAAAGTGCTTCAATTTCCAACTTCATAGCCTCCACCCACCTTGGATCTTGAATTGCTTCATTATATGAATTAGGTTCTGTCACAGTAGAAATCTTGGCCAAGTAAGCTTGATATTTAGGTACTGGATGATCATAAGAATAGGTGCTAGATGATCATAAGCAATGTAATTTGCGAGAGGATACGACACTGTATCATTAATACTTAAGGATACAAAGTCCTTCAACCACACCGGATGATTTCTACCTCTAGTAGACCTTGTAACCTCAGGAACTACAGGAACCTCTTCATTAGTTATTAGCTATATTAATCCTGTCTAACACCAGTAATACCTTCTTTCCATGTGGTAACTAACTTCTCTGGCAGATCATCATCGCGCAAAGAAATTGGCTGTATTGTTGACATTTTAGATGATTGAATTACAGGCACCTCATTAGGAGGATCAACATTGCACTAGACCTTTTTCAGTGCAGGTTCTTGTAACAAGATCAGGTAGGTCACCTTAAGTACCTTCTTGACCAATTTGGACTAGATTATCAATAAACATACCTTGATTTTCATAGACACCATCACTCAGATTACAGGATATACCAAAAGGACAAAACACACTATTGGTACCACTGTTTGTCATCTTGAAAGGAAATATATCTTCTTTAAACAAACATCTCTACTGATGAACAACTTCTTTGGCTCCACGTCATAAAGCACATGTTGTTGAGTACCCTATGCAGATAGACATCTTGGACATTGGCTTCAACTTTTTTATTTCATAAACTATTTTTGCATAACACAAGCATCCTACCACTCTTAAATATGAAACAAATAGAGGTTTGTTATACAATATCTCATTAGGTGACTTGTATTATAGAACTGAATGAGGCAACCTGTTTATTAGGTACATAACAGCTAACACATAGCCCCCAGAACTGCAAAGGTGTTCCAGCTTGAACCCTTAAAGCCCTGGTTACTTCCAATATGTGTTTATGTTTTCTCTCAGCAACCCCATTTTGCTGAGGAGTGTAAGGGCAACTTGTTTGATTAACTATTCCAAGGTAACTAAACAGAGCACTGCACACTAAGTTCACAAATTCAGTACCATTATCTGACATTATGACTTTAATCATCTTACCAAACTGAGTATGCACATAAGTAAGGAATTGTTTAATAAGCCCACACATATCAAACTTTAATTTCAACAAATAAACATAAGTCAATCTTGAAAAATCATCTACTAAAGTTATAAAGTACTTATTACCATCAAAAGTAGCATGTTTATGTTAACCCCTGATGGATGTATTAGCTCAAAGCAACTAGTAGTTTTGATAGAAATTGTAGGAAATGAGTTTCTAGCTTGTTTTGCACAAGGGCATACAATACACTTATCAATTGCATTAGCTATAACCAGACTTAGAAGTCAACATTTTATCTAACACTCCAGCAGATGGATGGCCAGACTTCTTATGCCAAAGCTCTACCTCACTAGGAAGTTGTGCCACCTTCATTCCTTATAGCAAGCAGATAACCATTAGTTGTGTGTCCAATTATTGAGACTCCAAAAAGAACATACAACCCATTCACCTCTTTACCAATCTCTGTTACCTTTCCATTTAAGAGATCATGGAAAGGTAAAAATAAGTGGAAAAGTTTAAACTTGAACAACCCAACTCTCTTGTCACCTTTGAAACTAACATAAGGTTGAATTTGAATGCTGGTAAACAGAGCACATTAGAGAAAGTACTTCTTGTAGAAATTGTATTGGATCCAACATGTGTAACCTCAGCTCCATCTCCAGTAGGTAAATGTACTTTCCTTGACATTTCAGGTTTAGTTATTGTTGACTTATCTAAAGGTTCTACATCAGCTACCATATAGTAGCACCGGTATCAATTATCCAGTTAACCACTCTTTAACTAAAAAGGCTCCATGTGAACTATTACCTGCTAAACTTGCAGGTACTGTTGTATCAGACTTGACATGCACATTTCCTTCACCCCTCAACTGTGCCAAGATCTGACTATATTGCTCCTTTAAGATGATTTTTGAATTTGGCATAGATGAAAGATATGCAGAATTAGGTATTCAAAGCTACATGTTGCACCTCACATGTACCCAACTGATCATCAGTTTCCATGATTTTGCAACTGTAATCAGAATTCCATAATACTCGTATCTTTCCATTAGGATTACTCACAACATCATCCATTCCCAAAGAAAGTCTAATATTATTAATATGTGAAGGAAGCGGGATTATATCCATTAACTCCCTTTTTCTTGGACCTATGGTAATCAGCAGGATATCCTACCAACTTGTAGCATACCTTTTTAGTGTGTCCTTTCATCTTGCAAAACTCACACACCACATTGTAGTTTTATTTTTCTTAAATTTTAAAAGTCCTCTTCTAGCAGTAATAAGCAGGATATCCTACCAACTTATAGCATACCTCTTTGGTGTGCCCTTCCATCTTGCAGAACTCACACACCACATTGTAGTTTTTATTAAGTTTAAAAGTCCTTCTCTAGCATAAAAGGCCAAATCAGGATTATTACTCTTTCTTACTATAGGGCTTGCTCCTCTGGGCAGCCGTGATCTTTCTCAGAGGCATCACTAGAAACAACACCGTACATTTGGTCAAAAAGGGGTCACCCTAAAAACATAGCTCTACCGCATGATCTAGGATCAGAAAAGAAGAATAACATCCTAAATGTCCTGTAGCCTCCTCTTTATAGATGTGGTGCACAACACATCGATAAACAAGACTCTACTAGACACGGTCTGTGGACACTCCAAGAACAAACTGCTCTGATACCACTTCTATCACGACCCAGCCCTATGGGCCCTGACTAGTGCCCTAATGGGCACCCGAACACAATCACAAATTTGAATTTGTCAGAAATATTTTAATAGAATTTCTTATATTTTACAAAAATTTTTGCAAAGTTTCCTCTGTTTTACTGACTATCCCAAAATGACCTGCATGCCAAAATGCCAATAAAATCCAGACAGAGCCAACAGAATATCCCACATACATATATGGGCCAACAAGGCCGCCATGGCAGGTAAAACCGCCTATCAAACACATTATGCAGGTCTAATCTAACAAATTGGGCACAAGCCACATACTTATGTATCCACAGACCTCTAAATAAACTGACAAAATCATAAGATGGGATAAGGCGCCATCGTACCCCTGAACATATTTACGTGGTGCAATGAACGAAAATATACATATATACATATATACCAAAAGTGGGCTCTGGAGTGGGGGAGGAGCACTTCACAGCAGAAAGGTGTCCTAAACTAGAGGATCGGCAAACTGCTCATCAATACCTGCGGGCATGAAATGCAGCCCCCGCAGAGAGGGGGTCAGTACAAAATATGTACTAAATATATAAAGCAGAATGTACACAATATAAATCAGGTAAATAATCCAAAATAGAAGTATAAGAGTCAAATGCATATCAAAACATAAAAATGCTTATTTTCAAAGTACCAAATTATGCATAATGCATAGGAACGATGGCGACCTCCGAAACTTGCACCATACCACAACATAACTCTAGAAGGTTCAAATCTCTGAAATTTCCATCACGCATACCATAAAGAGGCATAAAGCCATATATATCAGAAGCCCAGCACCTTATAACCCCTAAACTAAACATATCAAACTTTAATTTCAA
>DF364669.1:13539-25724 GCA_000787875.1 Solanum virginianum | reverse complement strand
CCTTGTCTTCTGTTCCTGTGACCCAACTGGTTCCTTCTAGACCCCTGAAATTGTGGTGGAGCACTGGCTGCAGAATAGGAGGATGACGGCCTAGGTGGTCTATTAGAAAATCGAGGCCTAAGCTCACTTTGAGATGATGTAAACTGTCCTGTAGACCTGGCCCTCTTGGATTGCGCCCTTTCTGACTCTTGCACCCTTCTTCTTTGCCTCTGGTTCTCCAATTTTTGTGCAAAAGCTTGCTTTCTAGCTATATCTATATATTTGTTCAGGGAAGCAATGGTACAATCTCTGACTCCAGCTGCCCTATTAGCACCACCTGCACCTGTAACTGGACCTTCTTGCCTTTGACCTTGGCTAGCAACTATATGTGTCAATAGTTGGACTGCATTTCTGAAATCCTATACTGTGGCATCAACAGGTGGTTCTGGAGGAATTTTACTACTCCCGGGTTCATCGATGAACTCTATCTGCCATAGTAGCAACCACATTAGGAGCGTACCTGGACAAGGAATTAAACTGAAGAATATACTCTCTGACACTCATATTCCCTTGATGGAGGTTCAGAAACTGATCTGCATGGGCCTCTCAAATCTCTAATGTCAAAGTTCATCAGGAGTAACTGGAGTTTGAGATGTCTGTGATGGAGACTCATCTTGAGCCTTATTTCGTTGCCTCCCCTGTCTGGCTGAACCAATACCCACTTCTACTTCCTTCCCTTTACATTTGTTCCTTCTGGTTTCTGGCATACTTTTTGTACAAAACAGATTGCTTCCAGGTTTCATACCACAATATAGCCATACCCTTCAACCTGTATGTTGCCAACTCAATAGCTTCTATACCACTCACATGCATAACATCCAAAGTGCCCACCTATTATACTTGGCTCTATGGCACGATCTAAAGAATGAACAGAAAGTAACAACTTCTAAATGCCACGTAGCCTCCTACTTATAAATGTGGTGCAAAACACATCGATAAATAAGACTCTACATAGACATAGCTTTGTAGACTCCTTAGGATGACCCACTCTGATACCACTTCTGTTACCCCCCAAATCCCATTAAGGCGGACTGGCACCCGTTACCGATAAGGCCCGGGAGAACCAACCTGTGTATATACACTTTCCATATACATTGTAAGTAATTTACACCCTCAATATGCCTTTAAGAAAGTAGACGACACTAACAAGCCAAAAAGAAATACATATGACTAGGTTATCATGAATCGCACTCTCAGTATACTTTTAAAAAAAATAAATAACACTGACAAGACAAAAGGGAAAAGCATATGACTAGGCCGTTGGGGCCACACTGTCTGAAATACAAAACATAACCACACTTTAATTCACATAGTCTACAAAGCCTCTAGATAATGACAATTATCTAAAAAGGTTTAGGACAAGCCCTGCCTCAACTAACTGTACAACACAAAATGAAATAAGCTCTAGACATGGAAAGCCCCGAAGCAACCTGGAGTCACTTTACCTTTACTGTAAACTCTGTAAAATCTGTGCACAACATACTATAAAGACCCAGCTGATCATGTATCGGGTTCGTCCCTATGCTAGGCTAGTATTCTAGTCCCCTCGAGCTACCCCCCGTAATAGGATCGTCCCTATACTAGGCTGTTACACCAATAATAAAATGCATATGAGGTAAAGCAACTTATGAACGTTATTTGACAACAATAAATCATGTAAGTTGGTATCCACATCTGTAGATAGTTATGAAGGTGACTATGTATGAGGGCATATAAACATGTGCAAGAGTGGAAACATAGCTAGTAGTCATGTTGGATTTGGTATGTGCCTTTATGTTCCAAGGAAAACTATAGATTTCATGCCAAGTAATACGAAAGCAAATAGCCTTACATACCTTGCTGTACAACCTCGCTATTACCTTGAGATAACCTTCCCTCCCTCAAAATGCTTATCTACAACATGGTACATAATAAAACTGGCATTAGAAGCCATCAAACACATCTTAGAAATCCAATTTCACATAGAAACAACACCCGGGCAGCAAGTGTATGATTAAGACACGAGCGTATCCTTTCAATATTTCTGCCTATAATCGTATTCTATAATGCACATTCTCATACACACATCATGTACAACCTATCATAGTACTCTAAGAACCTTAGAATAACCCAAATTGCGACATCACATAATAGCTTACTATTTTGGATTGGAAAAGCAATGAAACAACACCTACACATCATTGTAAACCTAATACACTTTAAGAACAGTAATATAACTTCATAACCAGCTCAACCAACCATA
This sequence comes from Solanum virginianum, assembly GCA_000787875.1. Lineage (NCBI taxonomy): Eukaryota > Viridiplantae > Streptophyta > Magnoliopsida > Solanales > Solanaceae > Solanum > Solanum virginianum. The sequence goes on along the minus strand of DF364669.1, from coordinate 23,443 downwards.
GAAAAACTTACATATAAACAAGAAAAATACACAACAACTTTTGGAACATATTCTGTCCAGTAATTTCAGCATGTATCTAACCAAAATAGTCCCTTATTTTCCATAAGTAAACCATATTAAACACATAGCCAAGCACCCTTACCTTTATACCCACTATGTAGGGCTTCTTCAAGAACCCTTAAAGTATCTTGCAGCTGCTTAGATGACCAGCAAAACATTGAGAGGGTCTTAGAGAGTAATCTGTTTTTTTTTCCAAGTGTTCAAACTAATATGACTTATGGGAGCTGCTTTAATCCCTTTTTAGATGGAAAGCTTGGATAAATTACTAAGGCAATCTAAGCCTTACATAATGAGTTGGTGATGCAGCAGCTTCATCTGTAAAATATGGGCCAAAATGGGCCTCTAAGGTGATGGATCTTGGGCTGCCTATGTGCAGATTTTTCCTTCTCTTATTATGGCCCAATTAGTTAAGTAGGGGCTTCTAAAGTGATGGATCTTGGGCTGCCTATGTGCAGATTTTTCCTTCTCTTATTATGGCCCAATTAGTTAAGTAGGTTAGGATATAATTAGGCCTCTTTCATCCTTCATTTTGAGCTAGAAATACAGCCCACTTATAGTAGTAAAACATGGGCGAAAGATACCTCCTTAACTCAAACTTAAGAATATAGTTGGGCCTTTTTCTTCCTTCATGTTGGGATATAAATACACCCCACCTATAGTACCAAAACATGGGCCAAAGATACCTCCTTAACTCAAACTTTATTCATAATCGGAATTGGACAATTCGACATCGGGTCTCATCTCCGTTTAACTTGCAAGTTCACGCTAAATGTTTCATATACATAGTACAAATACTTATAGTGTGTGTGTGGGGTGTTACATGCCCCTAATTCTACAAAAATTTTGGCAGTATTTCTCCTTAAAAAAATATGCTACCCCGAGAATCCAACTCGGCTCAAATCAACTACACAACAACAATAACAACCCAACAACATCAAGAATCAATTCTAATGCCATTCTAATAACAATAACACCATGTAACATCATTTAATCATATTTTCCAAAACTGGACAGCATAATAATATATGCATTTAGGTAATTTCTATCCATTCCTTCACACTAAAATGATCATATCATGCTAATTAAGCACCAACTAATAGTTCCAACACATCATAACACAATAGATACATACATATACCAAATTTGGCCCCAATCTCATCATGAATATGTAAATGGTTTCCAAATTCTTGCTTCACCCTATAATGACCATATTATACTTAACTAAACCCCAATTCATAAATTCAAACATGATGCACACTACACCAACATAAATACACCCACACGGCCCCTTTCTTGTCCACATAACTCATTTCCAACATTCAAGTTTCCATGATTTTCCTTCATTTCAATATACTACAACATACTTACAACCTTTACAACACAATAAACAAGAAAAATTCTTACCTTATCACTTCAATCCCTCAAATGGGTTAGGGTTTTAAAGATGAGAAATTTGATGATTTCTTGCTTTAGAAACACTTCCACACTACTTAGGGGCCTCAATATAGTAGGTTTATTCCAACAAAACAAATTTTGAATGAAGAAGAAAGAATTTCAAAGTTTTCTTGAAGAGGCCGTGAGGTTTTCTTGGCTTTGTTCTTCCTTGGTTCTAATTTTTGGCTCAGTATGGAAGATAAGGAGATAGGGAATTATTTTTATATCTATAAAAAACTCTTGGTCAAAGCAAAAATAGTCCACACCCCTACTTGTGCCAATTAAAATTCCACACAAATCAAGTGGGCTCACACAACTCTTCAAGAATTCCCAACTTTGAAAAATTCCACATTCGATCCCAAACTTTTCCTAATCGATCCAATTAAGGACATACGGGTCCTAACACTCCACTGCATATTACAAATACTTTTTGAATTCTAGAACTTTACAGTAAAACAATCAAAACATTACAACAAATATCAAGACAAAAATATTAAGTTGACACCCTTCATCTGTGGGAAACTATCTATGGGAATCAAAAACAAAATAAACACCCTTCATCTGTGGGAAACTATCGGTGTGTTAGCTCTACTTTTGTATCATGGGAGGCTTCATATTCCATTTGTGTTGTAGGAAGTTGCAAAGACTATAAGATTTTTTGATGTTTTTTCTTCGTGATTGTGCTCTGAAAATATTCCCTAATTCCGCCATAACAAAGGAGAAAGGAGAATTAAATTTCAACCAAAATTTGCTCTTTCTTGTCTGCTCTTGCATTTTAAGCCCAAATTCTCTATTTTGCTAGATTGAGTTACGGACACTGAAGCGAAAATATGCTATTATTATATTGGGCTCCATCCCAAAACAAAATGCATGAAAGTTGAGTTTAATTCAGAGGACTCGTTTGAGGGTTCATTCATAGAAAAAAATGAAAATAAAGATTAGTAAAGAAAGAGATTCTAGTAACACTATAATTGACTAAACCAATGTGTGCAAATTACATTATGTCAATTTCTAAAGGATGGAGATTAAGACTTAATTTATATTAAGAGACTAAACCAAAACACATATTCTTGAAAATGACGGAATCCAGACTACCTAATTATAAAGAAAAATGGATTAAAATATATGTGAAAACTTAGTATTCAAAGAGAGGTTGTTCATACACAAACAAACTTCACTTGTAAATCTTAGAACCCTCATACTTTGCTTATAGTTTAAGTTAAAAGAAAGTATCCTAATAAGTTCGAAGTTAACTAGATTTCGTTAACATAATTTAGTTAATGAAAACAATAAAATATCAAATAATTTCTCAACTCTAGCATCATGTGAGGAAGAAGAAGACAGCTTCATGAAATTGATATCCTTTGGTGGTGGGTTTGCAAAGTTAATTTCCATTGGTGGTGGGTCTCTTCGTCATGGCTTAAGGATATTTATCACAACATCAACACCTCTTATTTCAATGACTGCTATGTCATAAGCGAAAGAAACTTCTTCACGATTGTTGAATGTTCCTAACCAAACTCATTTTTTTGTTCTTAGGTCTCGAAGCTCTGACACCCACTTGCCCCACTTCTTCTATCTAACTCATTTATACTTTTTCACATTATCTTGCGATAAGTTATATTCTTCTGTCATGACCCAACTGTAAGGCCTAGATGTGACTGGCGAATGGGGAACCTGAAGAAACCCTAAACAAGCCTTATAGCATATCATTACACATCCTTGGTTGCGGAAGTAATATAAAACAACATAAGAAACATGAACAAGGGGAATTGGACTAAGGGAAAGAGAGAGAAAGAGAGAGAGAGAGAGAGGGATAGAGAGAGAGAGTTTAATACTTAAATAACTTAGATGAGTCAAAGCTCAAACATAATACATAACTTGTCCAATGACATCTCTAAACATAGATAGTTAGCGAGGGCCAAGACAAAGCAACTAAGCTCACCCTCATGGTCATAAGTATACAATAAATGAAAGTGAGTCTTAATACGTAATATAAGAGAATAGTCATTGTCCCCAGAATGGAGGACTTACCAAGGCTAACTTGAACAATCCATCTAGCCATGTGTAGAATCAATAGGAGCTTTGGTTCCTACATGGTAATATCATGTAGGCATAGAGTATACGTTAGTACATTTGAATATACTAAGTATGTGGGAGGCAATAATGGCAAGAGATAGGTAACATAATCGAAATGCATAATTATAAGCAATGGATAGGTATAACATCAATATGGTATGCATGTTCAATGCCTAAGGTAAAACATGCTAGTAAATCATGATCAAGGAATATAAACTCAATATGAGAAACATACTCAAACCCTTTTGTACCAATCTTCATGAAATGGACCAAATGACCCCCACTCACCTAATGGTATAACCTTTTTGGAGAGTGTTATCAATGCCCCTACTGTACGACATTGTCTTTTTGGTAAGTAGTATAAGATATCCCCTACTTTACGATATCATCTTTTGGGTAGGAAATGTGATTCATTCTATCTTATGGCATGGCCTTTTCAATAGAATGTCTACACCTTATGATATGATCTTTTTGGTGGAAACCTTTAGTCTTTCTACCTTATGGCATAGCCTTTTCGGTGGGGTGTCTAGACCTTACGATATAATCTTTTCGATAGGCACAATGAGCTATTCTACCTTATGGCATGGCCTTTTCGATAGGGTGTCCATACCTTATGATATGATCTTTTCAGTAGGAATCATCAAACACTCTACCTTACGGCCTGGCTTTTGCGATAGGAATCGTAAAACTAGCTCATCAAGCCATTACATTCAAATCATCAAGAAAGAACTAATTATTTTCCCAAGAACATAACAAACATAAGAACCCAACAACAACATGCAACACCATAGGTACTTTTCCATGAAAACAACCCATATAGATATCGCTATCATCACCACAAAGTCATCATATACCTACACTTCCTCTCTTCATTATACATCATAAACATACAATGATCTCATCATCGTTCCATCATTATTTCATCATCATATAATCATCATAATACCATTCAACTCATAAGACATGCATTGGACCTTCAATTTCTCAAGAAACCCTAGCCGGTCATTTTATCAAACACTTAGTGGGTGTGTAATGGGGCTATAGAAGACCCACATGTAAAATCAACTTTAAATCTTGCAATATTAGTAAAAGGAGGGTTTAGGCACCATGGGTGAAAGGACCAAATGGTTCAACACCACATACCTTAGCTTTCGTGAAGTACTTGAAAGAAGGTTTAGGCACCATGGGTGGAAGGACCCAATGGTTCAACACCATATACCTTAGCTTTTGTGAAGTTCTTGAAGAAGATTTTAATGGAGATTTGAAGCTTGGGTGAGATCCTTGAAGAAATCCTTGAGATTGGCCTTGAGTTTTGGGACTTGAATTTAGGATGAAATATGAGTCTAAGTGTTTGAAAGGATATTGGGGAATATTGAGGATAATATGAGGGTGAAATAAGACTATGTATAGGTAAAAACACGTATGGGAACCCTTGGGCCCAAGATTTGAAAGTCCTGGACCGAAATTAAAAAAAAAGGCCAAAATAACACTGGTCCGCATATTCTACACGAACGAGTTCTACGAAAATGGGCATAAATCCTTCATTCGAACTTGAAATGAGGTGAAACAAAGTTCGTTGGAAAGCTAATTCAAAGAGACTTAAGACGGTAAATCATGATCCATTCAATTCTGTATGTGCTAAGAGATATGCCCCATCAAAGATGACCCTTTTAAATAGCATTTATTACGATTTTTGAATTTTGATACGGTTGCTCTAAAATTCGGGTTAGACCCATTTTTCACTCAATTTGACCCCCTAAACAAATAACAAATGGATTTTTAGATATATGAAAAGTATGATTCCGGTCACTTCCGAGGCACATTTTTCGGGCAGTTTTTGGGGTCGTTACATCATCCTCATTGGAAACAAATGACAAACAAATTTTTAGATATATGGAAATTATGATTTCGGGCACTTTCAAGGCACATTTTCGGGCACTTTTTGGGGTCGTTACATCATCCTCATTGAAACTCTTCATTGAAATTGCCTGATGTTTTGATTCTTAATGATGATTTCTTTTTTAGGTGCCTTTTTTGATGCTTTGAGTTTTCTCCTCACTACAACAAATTAGATTCGATTATCAGAGACAAATAATTTCATCACTTATAAATGATATTTCGTCACGAAAAATCTTGTGTGACGAAAAAATTTGTCACACCATCATCCCTAGGGTCACTAAAAGTATATAAAGATGACTTAGTGTTTTGTTGCTAAAAAGGTTAATTAACAAAAAAAATAAAAATTGTCCCCAAACACATGAACATTTGTAACGAATCCATTTGTCATAAAAAGTTTATGTTTTTAGTTAATTATATGATTTTTCACTAAAAAGGTTACTACCACTGACAAAACTATATCATCATTAATTATTTAGTTCAATCAGTGACAACACTAATTGTCTCTAAATTATATGCATTTCATAGTTAAATAATGTAATTTCGTCACTAATAACTGCCTTTTAGGTTAAAAAAAATCATCACAGTCTGCATATAGACAACATTCCATACCAACAGTTCCATGACTTGAACAATATTCAAGATTTTCAACTACATAATAAGAGATAGGACAATAATAAATTTTCTTAAGATAGTCAATAGTAGCTTACATAAAATTCCAGGCTAATTGTGCTTCTGAATACCCAAGTTACATTGAGAAGTCTTACTCATCTTCTTCTATTTCTCTTTTAGATCTCTTAGCTTCATCATAGTCTACCTTTCCACTAAAATTGAAAGGGTCCCACAACACTTCCACTCTTTCAATGTGTCAGGCCCCGAGTTCACACCCTAAGCATGGCTGGCACCCAGAACCATTTTTGGTTCTAAGCGAACCACTTGGCCTTACTACTTACTCATCGGAAGATTGAAATAATAAGTGAAAGGCATAGATATAATAAATTGAGAATACTAACATGTCTGAATAAACTGAATAGAGAAATATCTCAAAATATCTCAATAATAACTAAAGAAAGAGATTTGAAACACTTGTCATATAGTCTAGGGAACCTCTAGCTAGAATAATCTATAGCAACTACCAGGATAGGCCAACGGTAGCCACAACTAAAAGAAATACTAAAAGGGAAATATAGATAAAAACTTCAAGAGCTTTTGATTGAGAAAAAGCCTCACTAATAGCTGGATGAATGTCTGGTACTCAATGGAGCACCTGCTGAGGGACTCTGTCACCTGCGTATACATCATAAAATGATGCAGGTCCTAATGACTTCAACATGTGAAATGTACGATTTGTAAAATAGCCAAAATGGAAACTTAGGATAAGGTTATATGTTCAAAGTAACTAAAATACATCTTAAAATAAAGTAGCATAAGTAATAAATGTAGTACATGATGAAATTCGAACATATGTTGAAAGTCGGTATGCAAAATTAACTTACTTTAACTTGGGGACTTTCTGCAACCGACAATTACCACTATGAGCATTCATGAGGATACACTGTCTTGCCCACGCTACCAGAGTAGTCCCACACTTTGACAGTGTAAGTAACGAAAACTAGGGAAGTGGATCCATCCCAAACTGGGCCATCTCAGTGGCAAGGAGGAGTTGTACTTTTGGTATAATCCTATCCTAAGCTGGCTATGTAGTTTATGAGTTCAAGTTATTATTACTCTCACTCATATCAGTGCTCAGTACTACTCCCAAAATAACTTTTATAATGCTCATAACTTAAGGAGTAAGAGTTCTCAAAGTGTCTCTTTGATCTTTTGGGACTTATCCCAACTTAGCTATTCTTAAATTTTTCTCAACTTGTTTCTTTCTTTGACTGAAAATGTTATCCTTCCAAGTATCTTAAAAACATAATTGTGTTACTCAGCTATCTTGCAAAAACAAAGTCTTAAATACTTCTTAGACTTCAACTCAAACTGTGAACTTTATAACTTTTCATGAAATAGATTTAGGGTTCACATAATTTCAACCACAGTTGTAAATCTTGTCTCAATATCTTAATTCAATAATAAAATAAACAAGAGTCATGATCCTTATCAAGAAAATATGCATGAACAGTATTTTGATAAAGTTTGCTAGTAATGGAGGAAACTTTGATCTCAACTTGTAATTGAGATCTTTAGTGGAAGCTAGTGATTAAAGATTCTAAAGTAATAGTAGAATAACTTTTGGAGGTCCTTACATACCTTGGGAATCAACTTCTTAGAATAATTGCGGAGAATTCTTGAAAGCCCTAACTTTGCCTTTTGAATAAACGCTTGAATTCTTGGAATAGTTTTAATGTTAATATGGTTAATAGTATATTTAAGGGTGTAATCGGGTGAAAATCGACATACTTTAGGCTTAAGAAAAGTCGAAACTGCCCTTTCTTAGAATAAAAGAAGAAAATTTCACCCTGTACACCATGTCCGCATCGCGCCTGGGGCATGGACATGTCTATTTTGCTAAAATTAGTGATTTCCAATTTCCCATCAAAAATTAAAAAAACCTTAAGCGTGAGTCAGCATCCTAGGTGCGTCGTTCTTGGGCACGCATCCTCACTGTCCTGGAATTAATTAGCAAAAATTATTTTCCAATTGGTTGCTCTAAAATCGGGTCAAGACCATTTTTCGACTCAATTGTTCACGCTAATTGCAAATCCGGTCTCGGATTCACAAATGGAGTATTGGAAGACGCATTATGCGTATGTCTCCTTTCTAGGGATATTTTGGTAATATCACTGGGTGTCACACATTAGAACCTGTGTGGAACGAACAATTTTCAAACTTGAAATATTACTTTGTAGTATCCAAATATTCACATTGTAGCATTATAGGTGAGTGGTCAGAAGTCAATTACTAGAAAGATAATTGTTTACACTTTTTGATGCATTTATTAAAAATAAAGTTGGTGGAAATGAGCTTAAAAACTTAACCAAGGAAAGATTTCCCCCAAAGTCCTGCAAATGTAAGGAAAATAATTAAACTCCCATGTCCTTTCGAACAAAGTACACCAGAGAATTGACTCCCCTGCTCTTTATTTGTTTATTTAACTGTAATTTTCTCAAGAACCATTTTCCAACAACTTCGTAAACATCTGATTGAAGCCATAAAGGAGTTCTATACTTATCAAGCATCAAGGAGTCCTATACTAGTCACTGAAGCAGTACCACTGATTCAACATTAACAACACAAATACAAAATACCAAACTAATGTACTCATAACACATGTTAGTAAACAAATCTAAAGAAGATGAATTGTCACGACCCAAGCCTAGGGCCTATACATGACCCAAATAAGCCTCTTAACATGTCAGCACACATCCTTGGTCTCGAAGCAAGTAAATGACATAATAGAATTAGATATAGGGGCAAAGGGACTAAAGGAAGGCTTTCATAACATAAACAACAAACAAAAGAGTTAAGACTCGAACATAGATACATAACATGTCAAACAACACCTCTACTACATAAATAAGAGCGGGGGCCAAGATAAGCGACTGGGCTCACCCCCACAGTCATAAGTATACAATAGAGTACAGAGAGTCTTAATACATAGCATGAGATCCAAATCATTTTCCTCGGATTTAAGGACTCACCAACTAGCTTTGAATGGAAGAACTAACCACGGGGAGGAAGATAATCAATCGGTGCTCTTGTCCCCACATGGTGACATCATGTAGGCATAGAGTATGCATTAGTACGTTTGAATGTACGAAGTATGTAGGATGCAACACAACAAGAGATAAATGACATAATTGAAATGCATAACATAGGCAATGAATAAGCATATAACAATATGGCATGCCTGGAGGTTGCTTGGAGTAAATCATACTTTCATATAACATAATACATGTGTAAGGAGAGATCATCAATGTAGAATATCCAACCTACCACCTCCTTGGAGAGGCAAATGAGGTACGAAGCTCCCAATTGGTTAATGAGGTACAAATCCCTCAACATGGTTGCATAGGTCTACCATATCCCGAGCGAGGCAATCAAGGTACAAACCCCTCGACATGGTTACCCGGGCTTACAATCGCCCGAGTGAGGCTTGGTCAATTCCCAACACCATAGAGATAATATCATATACATACATTTCTTTTATTATCATATAGTCATTCAACTCATAAGACATACATTGGACCTTCAATTCCTCAAGAAATCATAACCGGACATTTTATCAAACACTTGGCAGGTGTGTAGTGCTAGTATAACATCATGCAATTCAAGAGTTAAAACATGAAAGAAAACATATAAAACCACCTATCAATACTTGGTAACACCCTCAAACAATTTACATCAAAACCCTTCGTCAAATCACATAATTGATCTTAGATTCATAGCTCAAAATATGCTCAAATAGTCACAAGTTTATGAAACCCCAACA
>DF364670.1:11169-29110 GCA_000787875.1 Solanum virginianum | reverse complement strand
ATTTTTTATATATATATTAGACCAAAAAAATAAAATTATATATATATATATATATGCACATAAATTAACTAGCAATTAAATCATTCATGAAACAAGTCAAAGTAGCGACAAATTTATAATTCATATAGTTAACTTGAATTATTATTTTCCAAGAGAAATTCAAACATATTTTTAACAATTTATGTCATGTAAAGAATGTCTTCATGTTTGTTTTCCTCAGCAATAATTGGAGGCGCAAGTTCTTGACAAAGATAAATATAATTTTTTAAGCACAATAAGTGTTCCATGGGAGCACATCACCACTTAATATGATTTTAAGTTTTTAAGTGTCTTATACTTTGATTTTGTCCTCATTTTATTTTTTATTAGTTTGCATCAAAAAATCATTTTAAAAATACCAAATAAAACCAAATCGAACTTAAAAAAAACTAAACTGAACCAAAATATTTCGATCCGATGTATGGTGCACATTTTTTCAAAATCAAAAATGGAAGAACCAAACCAAAATTTGCTAAAACCGAACCGAAGAACTGAACGTCCACCCCTACCTCTGATTGGATGGTGGTTTTCCATGGTATGGTACCTACAGAACCACGTTTGTTTTGATTATTTCATTAATTACGTGATTTGTTGTGGTTCTATTTCATGGTTATAAAACCACTAAATTGGTGATTTCGCATGGTTCCCTTATTTTTTTTCTCCCAATTATACCCATGCTAAATTTAAATAAGTTTAATTTACCCTTCACTGATTTCTCAATTTCTCTGATCTGTTTCGTCAATTCTCGATTCTTCTATGACCAGTTTCACCATAATTCTTCCATAAGAAGCTTCTTGGTTAATGGTGTCAGAACTCTCAACCTCAAGGGTGATGGTCTTCCCTGTCAAAGTCTTTACAAAGATCTGCATACCACCCCTCAGTCGCAGCACTAGATGAAGAGTGGACTCCTTCTGAATATTGTGGTCGGCAAGGGTACGACCATTCTCAGTAATTGTTCAAACTATAAAACGTGAATCAGTCAATACTCCGAGTAATAGAACTCAAACAAGGAGTAATGGTGCAGTAGCGGTAGCAGCAGCACCTAGCCATAGCAACAATAGCAACAGTTCGTGGATGAACTTTTCAAAAGATGAAAAGATGAAAGAGGAGCTTGACAAAGCTTTTGTTTTCTTTTTAATTTATAATAATTAAGGGTATTTTCGTAAATTTATTGGTTACGATACAATATCACACGATCAAATCAAACAACAAATAATTATGAAACGATAATAAACCATACAATTTATCAAATATTGTATTGTATTGTACCATATCACACCATACCGTACCGTACCATACCATACCATACAGCACCACAAGTTATGAAACCATGGGAAACCACCATCCAAACAGAGTGTCAAGCAAACAATCATGAAAAAATTGAGAGAAGCGTGACAAAAAAGTTTCTAATTAAAAAAAGGATATGTTGATCAAGTCCAAATTTAGGGGATTAAGTTAAATAGGGGTTGAAGTATAATTTTAAAACTTGTTAAACTTTTAAAAATACAATATATCACAAAAGTGGGGTAAAAAAGTTATTTCAAAAGGCTGATTAGGTGGTAATATTTGAAAAAGTTAAAATCATTTCAACTGCATCTGTCAGTTACTTTTTGCTTCAATGCACCTTCTCTCTTTTTAAAAATGCTCTCAAGAAACGACGCAGCAACTTCACATCAACTCGAAGGTAACTCATAATAAATTTATTGTTTTATTTTTTCTTCTCGATTCACCTTCTTCATCATCACTGTGAGATTTTAGCAGGTAAATGGTAAGAAGAAAAACTTTTTTTTCATTTCATTAGGGTTTTTGCGTTTTTGAAATGAAAATGTTGTTTTAAGTTTAAAAAAAAGCATGGATGTTAGGGTTTTATGTTTTTGTTGATGTAAAAATAGTGATATAGGTTAAGAAATAAAAGAGGATGATATATTTTATTTTTGCATGTCTTAATAAACATTCAACAACGTACTTGTTGCCCTAGTATGGTATATTGTTATGAATTTTTACATATTTTGTTATTTTATTGCCCTGGTATGGTATATTGTTATAGGTTTTTACATGTTTTGTTGTTATAAACAACAAATATGTATATATTTCATTTTTGTTTGTTTGTTGTTATTGTTTTGGTCGCTTCTTAATGATTGGGTTAGTGTTTTTAAAGAATACATTGTTGTTGCAGAACTTAAGCACATATGTGATTATAGTTGAAGTTATTCTAAAACTATTGCAGCAACTGGTGCAACAATTGCTAAACTAGTTCAACAATTGCTGAAACTAGTGCAGTAACTGGTAGAACAATTGCTAAAACAATTCAACAATTCTTGAAATAACTACTGAACAATAACTGAAACTTTTATATAACAATTGCTGAAGCTACTACTTCTTAACTTCAGCAGTTGGGGCAAGTTAACATAAAATGTGTTAACAATTGTTGATGTTGTTTTAGCAACTCAGTGAATTATTTTTTTAAGAAAATTATAATATTTACTTATTTGATCATCTGCTTTAATTTGTTTTGACTATAAATTGGTGGCTTCTTATTTATATCATGTGGTGTAAATAAATGGTCCCAGAAAAAGAAAGACAACTACTGAAGCCCCAGCTACTGGAGATGAAGATGGAGATATCCCTGTTACTAGAGCCTCAACAGGTAGAAGATCTAGAAGAAAGAGAGTTAAGACACAGAGGCAAATAGAAGCAGAAGAAGCCTCTAAAAAAATAGTATCAGCAAACTGTCAACACTTGCTGAACATGCTAATATATTTTTGAAAGCGAAACAACATCAAAAAGTCAAGAAAACATAAAGACAGAATGTCAAAAAGATGAAAAAAGAGGAGGAGATGATGCTATGAATGAAGAAGGATGAGGAGATAATGTAGAAGCAAGATAAGGAGATACTACAGAAAAAGGAGAGGAAGGAGATGATGTAGAAGAAAAAGGAAGAGGAGAAGGTGAAAAAGATGTTTATTCAAGAAATGATGCAGAGAATGATGAAGAGAATGAAAGAATTGATTTTGAACAAAGAACAAAATTTCGACATGATCAATCTCTTTAAGAGGAGACGACTGATTCTGTTGAGTCCTCTCCAACTGGACCTTCAGGTGATAATACCTCAATTAAGATTGTCAGATATCCTAATTACAACTTTGTGAAAAAATTATAATAATTTTAGAAAAATGCTAAAGTCACAGAAATTGAAAAAACAATTCAGGACTAAAGCATTTGCTAGCTATTTGGAGATACATGAAAAGGTACCTCAGTAGTTCCAAATGAAGTTGGTGTATGAACTTCTCCGACTCGAATCCTGAGAGAGCGTACACAAGAAATTTGAATAAATTTTTGTGGTATGCCTTTCGTTTTGGCATGGAAGAATTTGCCATTACGACTGGTTTGTATTATCATATCAAAGAAGATGCTGATTTTGAAAAATCATCATTTGAGGTTAAGAAAATATGAGAAGAAATTATTAAGTCGACAGGAAGAACCTTTAAGAAGGATGAACTGATGAAATTTTTTTCTATCAGATTAGATTTCAAGAGATGTCAAAAAATCTCTGTGCTTGATTTATTTTGTACATTGTATTCTTCCGGGGAAAGATCTAAACACAAAGATCCTGGTTGATATGGTATTGCTTTCAACTGAAAGAAAGGTCTTTTATGCCAGTGCATGGGGTCGTGAATGCTATGAGTTGACAGTTGACTACCTGTTGAAGGTTGTGGACAAAGAAAAAGACGGAAAGATCATTAATCTTTATGATTTTTTATGGGCATTTATAATAAATTTATCTTCTTTAAATTTTTTTTGGATCCATTCATTCATAATTTTGATCATATTTCTATCTATGTCATTATCTTATATAGTGTTGGGCATTTGAGGTCATTCCCCTATCACCGAAAGAAATTAAAAGTGGTTTCTACTTCAGTAATCTTGCCACGACTCATTAGATGGATGTCAACAGTCGATGATCATTCTATCAATGCTCCTGAGTTGTTTAACCCCTCCCCCCACTCTCCAAAGATTCGATAAGCCTCATCAATTGACTAATTATTTTAGTTAGTTGTTGCAGTTATTTGTAGAAAATGTTGTGATTTTTTAGTAATTGTTGCTTAATTACTTAGTAGCTGCTAAACAATCAGTACATGTGATTGCTAAAAAATTACAAGTTGAAGTTGTTTACAACAATTATTGTTAATATCTCAGTAATTGCTTTTAAATATTTCAATAGTTACAACAACCTCTCAACAAATGCTAGCTGACTACTGAAATAAACTATGACAATTATATTTATTTTCAACAATTGCTGTAACAATTTCAATAGTTATTGCTAAATATTTCAGCAGTCGCAACAACATCTTAACAAATGCTAGTTGACTGCTAAAATACATTATGACAACTGTATTTATTTGCAATAATTGTTGCAAATATTTCAACAGTTGTTGAATCCAACTGTTAAAATATACTGTGGAAGCTATAGTTGATTGCAGCAATTGTATAAATATTTCAACAATTGCTAAATATTGTTGTTAATTTTATTTTATCTAATCATATTTTAATTTTTCTTCATATATGTAGATTGTTTATCCATGGTTAGTGAGTACAGTCAGTGAGATGGAGATGGAGTTTCTTACTGGAATTGTACCGTTAGATTTGATTGAGGATGAGAAAATTAAAAAACTGGAGAAAGGTTTGGATGGTTGTGACACCATTAATAGAGATTCTTTAATGGCCATTGATATGTATGGTGAGAAAAGAGAAAGGGCATTTGATATTGGTAGTGGCAATGGTGCTGGTGGCAGTGGTGTTGGTGGAGGAGGTGGATTTTCTCTTTTTTTTCCTAGTGCTTTTGATGGTGGTAGAGGATTTTCTCCCATCAGTGAGAATGTTGGAGTAAATCCAACAATTCCATTCACAAGATATAGATTTTCTACAGCCGATAATGATACTCCTCAGATGCCTATGCCTTTTTGTGCATGTAAATGCGACATATACGTCAAAAATGCAAATTTGATGCTTGAGATAATTGAGTCTGTGGAGAAAACTCTCAAGAGTTTTATCAACAAGAGAGGTATTATACCATCTAGAAATATTTCAAGTCCTTATACATCGGCTAACAAGCAGAGGAGAAGACAAATTTCAAAGGCACTTGAGAGTGCCAGAGGAAAGAGAGGAAGGAGGGCTGCCAAGTCTCCTCCTATTGAGGTGACAATAATCGAGCAACAATCGGTGGATATCTACAAGCATGCAAAGAATTAATCATACAAGACAATAAAAAATACTTGAAAACTAAAGATTAGCAAAAAAGCTCTACATAATGCATGAATTTGATTTTGAAGACTTTGAGATTATGAAAAACATGCAAAAGTGATGGGAGGATCGAATAATTTCTAATAATTTTAATTTTATTTTATTATTATGGTGTGTCAGCAAATGCAACACTTGTTGCAATAGTTTTTTCTGTTATTGCAATAATTACTTATTCTTCTAAAGCAATTGTTGTTGTAGCAGATACAATAATCATCTTAAGTTGTCTCATTCATTCTTTTATTGTTGCAGCATAATCATCTTAAGTTGTCTCATTCATTCTTTTATTGTTGCAGCATGTAGATAAAATATTATGCTTAATGCGTCTAAGGCACATTGAATTCCCCCAACATTATGATCCAAGAGATATATTTCTTGATCTTGATTTTCCTAATTACTTCATGAGTGTGTATGAAGCATTGATCAAAGAGAGTTCGACATCGGACAATGTTTGTTTGAGGGAACAGATTGAGCAATATGTGTTTGATGCTTATTATTTGGATTATTACAAAGAGGGTAAACCATTTCCTAGTAGTGTCCCGTGGCGTGGTGCTAAAAGACTTTTTACTGTCTTGAATCTTGGATCAAAGTATTTTGTTGCACTTGAAATTCTCATCGAAGAGGGAAAGATTAATGTGTATGATTGCAATAGCGATGTTTATTCTGATGAAAATTTCTTAGTAGCCATGGTGTCGATAATAGAGTTGTTTCCTAGACTCTTAAAGCAAAGTAAAATGTTTGACCACTTGCCTAAGAAACTCTTGAATAGAGAATGAGACTTTGAGAGGTTGAAGGATGCTCCAAAAAATGATTCAGCTGCAGCTTGTGGTTCATATTCACTTGGTATATTGAGCACTTGATTACCAACACTCCTATGACACTTATGAATGATAATACATTTAATAGGATGCGGCACATATGGATGGAAGACATAATTGAAAAGGAACTGGTACCATAGTGTTCATATTTGTTGATTATTAATGACTTTAGAAAATATTTAATGTATAATTTGGATTGACAGACAATATTTTTCTTTTATGTCTTTAGTTTGAACGGTT
This sequence comes from Solanum virginianum, assembly GCA_000787875.1. Taxonomy (NCBI): domain Eukaryota; kingdom Viridiplantae; phylum Streptophyta; class Magnoliopsida; order Solanales; family Solanaceae; genus Solanum; species Solanum virginianum. The sequence continues at coordinate 22,715 of DF364670.1, read as the reverse complement.
ATATTGTAAAGATGATGGTGAACAGTCATATTTATTAAATGGTTTTGTTGTTAAGAAATGTTGGAGTATAGTAAAGACTTCTTCAACAATTGCGTCTTTTGTTGAAAAATATTATTTAGGTTGCTTTAGCAACTGCTTAAAAAATCTTAGTAAGTACATTGTTGGATTTAGCAATTGTTGAAATTGCTAAGAAATTTTCTCAACAATTGTTGAATACGAGTAATCAACCTTAATCGAGAAAATTTCTCAACATTATGGTAAGTTGTGGTAATTTTAATTTAGCAATTACACATTAATTTATGATAGCTAGACTTGAGTTTGCTACTAAAACATTTCTCAACAAGTTCAACATTTATTAAATCAGACAACTCACATGCTATGAATTTTCTCAACAATTTCAGTAATTGCTAAATCAGACAACTCTCTTGCTACAAAAATTCTTAACAATTTCAACAATTGCTAAATCAGACAACTCACTTGCTAAAGAATTTTCTCAACAATTTCAACAATTATTAAATCAGACAATTCACTTGCTAAAGAATTTCTCAACAATTTCAACAATTGTTAAATCTAACAACTCACTTGCTAAGAATATTCTCAACAATTGCTAAAAGAGTCTACGTTACTTGTTGAAATTATCTCAGCATATATACAACAATTGCTGAAGTTGCTGCGACATGCTGGAAACATTTTTCAGCATGTTAAGCAATTGTCGAGAAATGTTTTAGCAAATGATTGAATAATTTAATTGTTAATCATTATATAAATTATATTAATTGATAAATAAAGTAATTTATACGTATTATAGTACTTAGACTTGAGTTTATTGGCAATTTCATGCAATTACATAGTAATTTATTCATAACAACAATCAAGTAATTGAATGCATAATCAACCTTAATCTAATAATTTGATTATTAATTGATTATATAAATCATATTAATTGATAAATAAAATAATTTATATGTAGCTGACGCTTTAGTAGGCTATCTATGGGGAGTGTGACTCATGTTGGTGAAGGGAAGAAGGAGTTGGTAAAGGATGTTCACCGTTTGGCTAGGTTGGGTGTTAGGTTGTCTGACTCTAATAAGGGTGATATTCATGTTCAGAATGGGGTCAAATCTTCTATGGTTGTTGATATCAAGGCTAAGCAAGATTTAGACCCATCAATGATTGAGTTGAAGAAGTTAGTTGCCATGCTTCGGTATCAAGATTGGTTATGTGTTCTAAATATTGATGGTCTTAGAGAGGTGTCATGAGTGAAACCTATAACTCTCATTATTCTATTCATCCGGGATCTATCAAAACGTATCGAGATTTGAGGGAGGTGTATTGGTGGCATGGTATGAAGAAAGATATAGCCAAGTTTGTATATGAATTCCAAATTGTCAATAAATGAAGGTAGAGCATCAAATACCTGGTGGTTTGACTCAAGAAATTTAGATTCCCACTTGGAAGTGGGAGGATGTGAACATGGATTTTGTGGTTATTTTGCCCTAGACCTGAAAGTAATTTGATTCAATTTGGGTTATTGTGGATGGGATGACTAAATCATCTCATTTTCTACCGGTTAAGACTACCTTCAGTGCTAAAGATTATGCAAGATTGTATATCAAAGAGTTGGTAAGGTTGCATGGTATGCCTAGGTCTATCATATTGGATCGTGACACCCAATTTACTTCTCACTTTTGAAAATCATTCCAAAGAGGGCTTGGTACTAAGGTGAAGCTAAGTACCACTTTTCATCCTCAAATCGATGGACAAGCCGAAAGAACAATTCAAACTTTGGAGGACATGTTGAGGGCTTGTGTGTTGTAATTCAAGGGTAATTGGGAAGATCATCTACCACATATCGAGTTTGCTTACAATAATAGCTTTTGTGCTAGCATTAGTATGGCATCATTTGAGGCTTTGTATGGTAGAGAATGTAGATCTTTGGTAGGGTGGTTTGAGTTAGGAGAGATGGCTTTGATTGGCTTGAATTTGGTGGTGGAGGCCATGGAGAAGGTAAAGTTGATGAGCGAAAGGTTGAAATGGCTCAAAGTCGCCAAAAGTCTTATTCGGATATTAGGAAGAAGGATCTTGAATTTTATGTTAATGATTAGGTGCATGTGAAGGTCTCACCCATGAAGGGTGTAATGCATTTTGGTAAGAAGGGAAAATTAACTCCCCGATACGTAGGATCTTATCAGACTGTTGAGTGGATTGGGACTGTGGCCTATGGATTGGATTTGCGTCAAGATTTGAGTTCTATTCACCTGATTTTCCATGTATCTTTGTTGAGGTAATTGATTGGTGATCCTAGTGCAATTTTTCCTTTGGAAGGTGTTTAGATTGAGGAGAACTTGTCTTATGAGAAAGTCTCAGTTGAGATTTTGGATAGGCAAGTGGAACGGCTTCACAACAAGGATGTGGCTTCAGTTAAGGTGCTTTAGAGAAATCAACATATGGAAAGTGTTACATGGGAGGTGGAGTTGGACATGATGAAACCATATCCCCATCTTTTCCAATCTACTCAAGCCTAAGGTATTAGGTTCTTCCTATTCCAAATGGTCCTAGTTCTTTCTCTCTTGTGTTTCATTACATGTGCATGAAAATGATTAAAAGATGTTTTGAATGATTTAAAGATGTTTTGATATGCATTTTCATGACTTTATGATTTTTAAGTGATGAAAAATGCATTGCATCTTTGTGTTTAGATGTTTCATATTCAAGTCAAGCCTTTCAAGTCTTGTTCTAGCACATTCGAGGACGAATGTTCCCAAGAGGGAGATGATGTAAGGACCCAGACTTTATTAGGCCTTAATGGTGGATGGAATTTGGTTCTGAAAAGTTTTGACCAAGATAACACCACATAGGCACATCCACAGGTTGTGTGACTCATCATGGGCCACGTGGAGGAGCCTTGAAGTGTCCCTTGGCCTTGTGTGTATAATGTTAGCCTTAAGTTGGATTTCAAGACCAAGCATTCAGCACATGAACCCCACACAACTCGTGTGACACTTCACTGGCCGTGCGATGGCCATGAGAGGAGCCTTGTCCTTAAAAACCACATTCTGGCAAAGGCACTTCACACATGAACCTCACACGGATCGTGTGACCCTTACACGGATTGTGAGGTAGCCACTAAGGGTGTTGATATGAAAATTTTCTAAGTATAGAATTACCATCTCAAAACTTCATCAGTAGAGAATTTTTCTAAATGAAGCCAAGTGTGACCCTTACACGGTCCGTATGCCTTCATTATCGAACCCCTGTCAACTTTTTGACATCCATTTCATTTATGGCTTTCTTGTAATTTTGGCTATTCCTAAGGCTTGTGTATGACTTTCTAACCTATCCTAAGCCTCTCAAAAGACCTGTACTCTTCTATTCTCATTCAAATTCAATTCATACACTTAGAATTATTCAAACTCTTATCAAAAGAACTCCTCTCAAGTGAGCCTTGAAGGATTGACTTGGAGCTTAAGGAAGGGTCTTCTTCTTCAATTAATTTCTTCTTGATTCTTCTTAACTTATGACATATGGATACATGAGCTTGGTTTTACGAAGATTATGAAGTGGGCTATGACCCAACTATGTTTATGAACATGATTTTGACAAGAATATGGTTATGACAAGAATGTGATCACATAAATGTCTATGATATGGCTCTTTGAGCAACTCCAGGTGTTTACGCTACTTTGATATATGTGAATGGGCTAATCCTATGCATGAAGATTTGATTTGAAGTATGATTTGACTTTTTAACCAGGTATGAATTATTAGGAAGGATGTTTGGCTTGTAAGCCTAAGTATGTATTGAAATGATTTGAAATGACTTGTGCCTCTTTTGAAAGCATGTATATATATACGTATTCTTATGGGATGATAACTTAGCACTGAGTAGAATTGTGGGAAGGGGGCTATCTCTAAGGGTCCAGTACCTAAGTTCCATTACTGTGTGCCACCATAGGTATTTGTTTATGGTAACCCTTACCGAAAAGGGAGGCTCGTAAGGTAGGTTTACAACTTTGATATGATATGAAAATCCTATCCAAAATGGGAGGCCCATAAGGAAGGTTACTTCTCCAAAATGGGAGGCCTGTAAAGAGAAGTATGCTCTACCTTTGGCAAGTAGATCACCTTTTATCTGGTGTCGGAAAGACATCAAAATTTCAAGTAATAACTTCCTTGGTCTTATATATCGGTTGAGGTCTCATCTCCTCTATGTTGAGGTATTATGGCATTGCATGCATCATGGATTTCATGGCATATATATATATATATATATATATATATATATATATATATATATATATATATATATATATCTTTTTTACTTATATACTTCTTTCTATATATGTGCCCTTGTCATCTAACATTGAATGCAGGTTTTATAAGTTTATATGCATCGCATGCCCCGCATACTTTGTACATTCAAACGTACTAACACATACTTTTTGCCTATATAGTCTAATCATATAGGGACCAGAGACTATATTCATCCACCTTTGGATGGCTAGTTTCAGATTCGTGGAAGTTGTTGTGCTAAGTCCTATCATCTAAGGATAAGCCACCATCCATCTACCTATTATCTTGCTTCCGCTTATGTTATATTTACTTTAAGGGTGACCCCGAGACATGTCTTAGCCCCCATCCTATTCTATGACTTAGAGGCATTGTTGGACAACATATAGACTCTTGTACGAATATATGCTATGTTTTGCTATTTAGAGATTTTGATTATGGCTATCTATTGAATATAGATATTATGATGTTTGATATGATTTGATATGGAAATGTGGAAAGTCCTAAGTCTCGATCTATCCCCATAGAGTGAGTCATACTTACCCGTCCCTTAGTTTTCATGTGTTATGTGCTATGTGGATCATGCTAATCTCTATCCCTATGACATCTCCATAGCGTGAGTCCTACTTTTCTGTCTCTTAGAACTACATGTTTACTTCCTCATTATGTGCTTTCCAACCGATGATGTGAATGTGGATACTTTGAGGCTTATTTGGGAACTCTCGGGTTCCTATTCACCATGTGACTACCCTAGGTCTGGGTTGTGACACAAGGTAACCATAGATAAGCAACAATCACTAAGTCTAAAATTAATAGTGCAATGCAAGCGTACCCACAAAAATAAGTCCCATATCCCACTTATAATTGTATTTTCAGATTCAAGCTTGGGACTAAAAAAATTCACTCCCTCTCACAATAGATATTCAAATACCATACTCAATACCATATGCTTGCCCCTACACTCATAACTATGACCTTCAACTACTTGGACTAAGATCACTATAGGACTTTCCTGGCTCTTAACGTAGGCTCAAGAGGCTTTGGTATGATGTTTTGGGAACATAGTGACTAATGGTCCTCCTTGACATTGCGTTATTCTACACTTTCTTCTTGCTAACATTGTCATTTTTTAACTTATTCTCTCTTTCTCCTATTTCAAGCTTTTCTGGGTGCCTTACTCTCATTTTTAGCTCATTGCATTTTATTTTCACATTCTTTTTCCTTCTAGCTCATTGTTTAGGCATCTATTCATTTTTCTTGCACCCATGCACATTTTTATCCCTTTTTACATGTATGACTACCTTCCACCCCATTTTATGTGATTACCTTTACACTAGCCACCCTCAACTTAGGATTTTGGCCTGAGTCGAAGTGCACAATATCCAACCTATGAACCAGGGCCACTTTTGGTAGCCACCCTCAACTTAAACTTTTTGCCGCAGTCAAGGTGAAAAATATTAAAGGAAGGACCAGAGCCAATTTCAAGATTTTACATTCAACAAAGCTAGATTACTTAGGTTTTTACAAAGAAAAGAGTACATGCAAGACTCAAACATTAGGATCAAGGGATATATTACATATTTGGTTGGTCAATTAGGCTAAGTGGACTAATATGAACAATGACCTAAGATCCTTTTCTAACCAACTAACCTACAGTCTAAGTCAGAGTAATAGAGCACGTTCTGAATTGAAATACAGTATAAGCATTAAGCAAAGAAAGCTCACACACACATGACGCTTAGGGATGTGCACGGTTTGGGTTTTATAATTATACATACCTAATACATTATTTATAAAAATAATTTTCATTTTCTAATCTACTATAAAAGTATAAATGCTCAAAAATGAGAATATTTATATTATTAATTTCATATATATGAATGTCTATAACAATTCTTGGAGGGATTAGAAATGTCACTAGCTTTTTCTTCTAGGCTAAAATGGTAAAATTTGAAACTTATAGTAAATTTAGTGATTGAAAGTTTTATAATATCAGTCATTCTAACTATTTTTCATTTTTTGAATGGATTGTTATCACTTTTTCTTCATTTTAAATGTATCGCTGCTTTTATTTTTATGTATGTTTAATAACTGAATAACCAAACCAAACCGAACCAAAATCGATAACAACCAAATCGATAAATATATATTATAATTGGGTTGGTTTGGTTTTGAGAAATTAAAAGTTTGGTTTCGATTTTAACCAATAACCGACCCAAACCGATCCATGAACACCCCTATTGATGCTAATTAGACTATCAACATAGACTCTCAAATCATATTTTTCATCATAATTAAACCTCACTTATCAGAACAAGCACTATCAATAAATAAATACTGCTTGGTTGCTATCAAGACTAACTAACAAAATTTTGATGGGTATCATTTTTCACACAAAAACTAACATATGCCATAGATTTCAGTAGTATAAGCTACTAACACTACCCACACATCCTAAACATGCCGGTTCAATAGAAAATAAATGTCCTTAGGGAAAAATAACACAGGCAAGAAAACCCTTCGGACTCAAAATTTGGGATAGTTATAAGCCATAGTTACTCAAATTTGACTAAGGCCTATGACTACCCACACCCCATTGAAAAGAGTTTGCATTGTCCTTAATGCACAAAATATAATAGAATCAAAGCATAGGGGTAAAAAGACATACTTGGGCGCCTGAGCACCAGTCTCCCCCTTGAGTTACCTCTCAAGCAACGCCTGATTTATTGTCACGGCACGACTTAAACAACTTGGGTACTCAGACTTCACCAAGTGTCCATGATTCAACTATCTTTATTTCTTCAACATTGTCAAGATACAGTTTGACTCTATGGTCATTCACTTTGAATTTGGCCATTTCTCTTTTCCAACTTAATAGCCCCATGGTAAAAAACATGTGATACTTTGAAAGGCCCCAACCACCTGGACTTAAGTTTCCCAGGGAACAAATTCAATCCAGAATTATATAGCAACACTAAATCCCATGGTGCAAATTGACGATTCTCGATGCGGCAATCATGCTGCATCTTCATTCTTTGCTTATATAGGGTTGAGCTATTATATATTTTCAAAAGGAACTCATCAAGCTTGCTGAGTTAGTTCAGCCTTGATTTCGCCACATCATTCAGTCCAAATTCAACTTTTTGAGCGCCCACATCGCCTTATGCTCAAGCTCCATCGGCAAGTGATAAGCTTTACTAAAGACAAGTTAGTAAGGAGACACACCTGTGGGAGTCTTGAATGTAGTTCAATATACCCATAATGCATCATCAAGCTTTCTCGACCATTTAGTTCAGTTCGTATTCACAGTCTTGGACAAGATCTGTTTGATCTCCCTATTTGACACCTCACCTTGCCCACTCATCTGTAGATGGTAGGGTGTTGCCACCTAATGCTTTACTTCATATTTTTCAAGTAGGGGTTTGAACAACATGTTGCAGAAAAGGGAGCCTCCATCGTTGATAATTGCCCGATGGGTGCCAAACTTTGACAAGATGTTCCTGTTCAGGAATGTTGTAACATTTTTGCCTTAATTGTTGGGAAGTTCCATTGCCTCCAGCCATTTTGATACATAGTCTATAGCCACAAGAATATACTTGTTCCCATGTGAGCTAACAAACAGATCTATGAAGTCTATCCTCCCACATATCGAATAATTCAATCACATTAATGGGGTTTAGAGGGAGCTCATGCTTGCGAGAAACTCCACCTTCTCTCCAGCATCTATCACAGGCTTTGGCATAGTCGTGGGTATCTTGGTGTATGGTTGGCCAATAATAGCCACACTACAAGATCTTATGTGCTGTCCAAATCCCACTATGATGCCCGCCTACTAAGGATAAGTGGCACGCCTCCAGAATACTTATCATTTCAACCTCGAGAACACAGTGATGAATAATCCCATCTACGTATATGCGAAACAAGTATGGATCATCCCAGAAAAATTTTCTCACATCAGACATAAAATTGCAACGCTGGTGAGTAGTCAAGTCCGGCGGCATAATATCACTAATAAAATAGTTTGCATAATTTGCAAACCATGGTATCAAGTCATGGGATGCTGCTATCATTTTCTCATCAGGGAAGGAATCATCAATCTCTACCCCATCATCGAACTTTGCTATGGCTTGCTCCTCTAACCTAGAAAGGTACTCTATAACCTGATTTTCGGTTCCCATTCTGTCAATCACATCAAAGTCAAACTCCTAAAGAAGAAGTACCCATCAAATCAATTTGGTTTCACATCCTTCTTTGTCATCAAGTACCGCAATACTGAATGTTCAGTATGTACAATGACTTTAGTTCCCAAGAGATAAAACCTAAATTTTTCGAATGCAAAGACTACTACAAGTAACTCTTGCTTTATGACAGTATAGTTTTTTTGTGCTGCATTTAGGGCTTTACTAGCATAATACATGGGATATAGAATCTTCTCTCTGCACTATTCCAACACTACACCAAGTGCAACTCAGGTTTCGTCACACATCATCTTAAAGGGCTTTGACTAGTCTGGAGCAACGATGATAGAAGCTGAAATCAACGTCTACTTCAACCCTTTGAACACTTTCAGGCATGCATCATCAAACACAAACTTAACATTCTTCTCAAGTATTTTGCACAAAGGGTGTGTAGTTTTTGAGAAGTCTTTTATAAAGCACCTGTAGAATCCTGCATGGCCCAAGAAACTCCTCACACCCTTAACAGAGATGGGTGAGGGAAGCTTTTTGATCACCTCTACTTTAGCTCCATCCACCTCAATGCCTTTGATGGAGATTCTTTGCCCCAACACAATACCTTCCTTCATGAAGTGACACTTTTCGTAATTTAGTACCAAATGACATTCTTCATATCTACTAAGTACCGCCTACAAATACTTCAAGCAGTCTTCAAATGAGTCATAAACCACACTAATAAAGTCATCTATGAATGCCTCGATAGTTTCTTCCACCATGTTTGAGAAAATGGACATCATGTGTCTCTAGAATGTTGTTGGTGCATTACATAACCCAAATGACATACTTTTGAATACAAAAGTGCCATAGGGACATATAAACATCATTTTCTATTGGTCTTCTGGAGAAATAGAGATCTAATTGTAGCCCAAGTAACCATCAAGAAAGCAATATCAACCCTTTCCTGCCAATCGGTCTAGCATCTAGTCCATGAATGACATAGGGAAATAATCCTTTTCAATTGATGAGTTGAGCTTTCTATAGTCCATGCACACCCTCCAACTAGTAACTGGTCGCATTAGGGTCAATGCAGTATTGACTTTTGGGACCACTGTGATGCCTCCCTTCTTTGGAACATACTAGACCAGGCTTACCCATTCACTATTAGTGATTGGATATATCACACTGACGTCCAACCACTTGATGATTTTTTTGCTTACAACCTTTTGTATAGGTGGGTTAAGATGCCTTTGGTGTTCAATACATAGCTTGTAGTCTTTGACCAGTTGAATTTTATGAGTGCACACCCTAGGTGAGATGCTAATAATGTCCGCAATTATCTATCTGATAGCCTTTTTGAACTGCTTGAGCACTGCTATAATGCATTTACCTATTTATCATTATGAGCTACACCAACAATGACAGGAAAAGTATTGTTAGCATAAAAAACATACCTCAACTAGGATGGAAGATCCTTTAATTCCAATACCAGCAGCTCCTTAATGGACGATTTAGTAGGTGGTGACTCTCGATTTTCAAGTCCAATTCATGCTTAGCTTGGCATCTGGTGAAATCAGATACCCTCAAGGCATTTATTGTCTCCTCATAGTCTATGAGGTTGTTACTCTTGAAACGATAATTGATTCCATGTATGCTTAGCTTGGCATCTGGTGAAATCAGATACCCTCAAGGCATTTATTGTCTCCTCATAGTCTATGAGGTTGTTACTCTTGAAATACATTAACACTGCTTCAAGAGTGTCGATACCCAATCTTTCTTCGATTGATACCTCTGGTTCTACCTTATCAATACTCTCGATGACAGAGACCACCTATAGATCATCATTTCTCTTTGTATGTTGGCAGATGTTGAAGATCTCCTTGTCCGTCCCAAATCTAAACTTGAATTGGCCTCGCTCCATGTCCATTACTACTTGCTCTATGGCTAATAAGGGCCTTCCCAAGATGATTGTGACTTTAAAGTCAACCTCGCAATTAAGGATCACAAAGTCTACGGAGAATATGAATTTCTCTGCTTTGACAAGAATGTCATATAGTATCCCAATAGGCTTCTTCACTGTTCTGTTAGCCATCAATAATCGTATGCTCATAGGAGTAGAAACTCCCAATCCTAGCTTCTTGAAGACCTCAAGGGGCATCAGATTTGTGCTGGCACCTAGATCACATAATGCCCTTGCAAACTCAATATCGCCGATGGTACAGGGCATATATGCTCTGAGATCTTTTCCCTTCTGCACTAAGGACCTTGTAGCTATCACACTACAATATTGAAGCTCTTGGGAGAGTTTCTGGCTCACAATCTGCTTCTTCGTGACCAAGTCTTTCATGAACTTTACATACCCAGGCATCTTCTCCAATGCCTTAATAAGAGGGATGTTGATGGAGAGTTGCTTCAGTATGGAGATAAAGTGCTAGAATTTACCTTTATCCTCCTTGTTTTTGAGTCTCTGAAGGAAAGGAGAGGGAGGTCTAGGAATGGGTTTCAACTTTTGTGACATCACTACAGCATCACTCACCCCATCCTTGGCACGAATATGTTTGGTCTCTACATCTTTGATCTCAACTATCTCCTCAGGAACATCATCATCATCAATCGGTATTTGAGGATTAATAGTCTATTTGCCACCATGAGTAGTCATCGCTATACACTGCCCCTCATTCATTGGGTTTTGAAATGTATTGCTGGGCAATGTACCTTTCTAGAGCTGGTTTTGAGTTGACATCTGACTAAACTGTTGCTCCAGCTGGTTGATAGCAACAAAATGAGATGATTTTCTAATTAATACTGGAGATGTTAGATTTCATACCCTTTAAGGTCTCATCTTGAGCATCAGCCTTCTTCAACAGTCGATCAAACATCTCCTTAACTCTAGAGCTACTAGCACCCGAATCTCAAATATATGGTGGCACATACGGACCATTCCTATAACCATTTATGCATCCCTAATCAACATCTCTGTCCTGGCCCCTGTTCCCATTATAGTAGCCTTCTCTATTATTGTCTCTGAAAGTATCATGCCTGTTATAGTTCTGCCCTTAGTTTTCTTGACTTTGGCGTCAATAG
>DF364670.1:0-11134 GCA_000787875.1 Solanum virginianum | reverse complement strand
GTTCTGACCTTAGTTTTCTTGACTTTGGCGTCAATAGTCCTGATTAGACTTTTAGGCGTTGGTCCGAAAACCTGTCATTTGATAAGTGACGAAGCAAGTGTCCTTCTCATAGTAAGGTTCCTCATGTATGGGTGCTCGTGGAGGCTGATGAGCTACAAGATTCATACGTTCTTGGTTCTAGTTCATCAACAATTCTATATTAATACTAATCCATACAAGCTTTTGCATCATATCCTCATTTATCTTTGCTTGCCCTGAATTAGTATTGACTGTGAACGAGCTCTTTATTGTCAACTTATCTCTCATCCATCATGCACAATTTGTCATGACCACTTTCTCTAACCTTTCAGCAATCACCAGAAATGGACGATCTAGAAACGAGCCTCCAATGATAGTGCCAACCACAACTTGGGTATTCTTGTCCAAGGCTCAAAAAAAGATCTCCACTAAGGCATCATCCACGATCTTATGGTCAAAGACACTCCTCAGGCACTTTGGGAGCCTCTCTCATATAGTGCCGATCAAATCACTAGGTAATTGCTCAAAGTTGTTGATCTGGTCCTTCAACTTTAGCTTCTTCAACCTCAGAAAGAACATCTCTAAAAAGGCCTTTTGCAGTTCGGCCCAGCAGGTGAGCGAACTCTGTGGGAGCTCAGATAACCATAGCATTGCATCACTTATTCGAGACAATGGGAAGACATGGAGCCTTACCACATCCATAGACAAATTCTGGCTTCCCATCATGCTCTTACAAATAAAGACAATGTTGTGTAGATGGTTATGCGAATCCTCTTATGGTAGGCCTGCGAACAACCTGCGATCCTGCTGTATTCAGAGTAACCCACTCAAAATGAGAAACTTTGTGTCATCTGGTAGTGGAGGTAACACAATAGTTCTAGTGATATCCATCGCTGTAGGGTCAAGCCGATAATTGATTCCATGTATGAGCTGCGGCTTGAAGATCCTGTGGTGGTGAATTAATATCCTCAAGCAAAGGTGGATTATTATAGTTTTCATTATTTTTTGAGTTCAGTTGCGTTCACTGCCTCGTTTGCAGCGTTGTTTGCATTGTTCTGGGACATTCTTCTTAGCATCTTTTGGATCTTAGGGTCAAATGGAGTTAATGGTATGCCTTGAATTTGAGTGTTGTGCATACACTACACCTACATACTGAAACAAAACAACAAAGAACAAAGAACATAAAATAAAAGAAATGAGGATCAATTTCCAAATTACTCAAATTAAAGAATAAGTGTTCCAAAACTAATGAGAAGAGTAACTAGGGTATTGTGTTCCTCATGATTCCTTAACTTGGTATTACTAGAAAACTGTAATCTTTTCTAGTGTGTTGCATGCAGAACGAGTAAGTTATGTTTACCAAACCTTTTTATCAAGGTGAGAGGTAAATTTCACTATGTAATTTGATCCATCCCTGCAATGTGACATTACTAACCCTTACTATTGTCCTAGTACAACCTCCTCTTGATCCAGCTTGGTTGATTAGGCAAGAAGAAATCGATCAAATCTTGTTAATTAATCTCTTTTCTCATTCATTACTATCTTGATCCAGTCAGTAACAACTAGGCAAGTTCTAACATTGGCCACCATTAAAAAGCAATCAAAATGAAGAGAATTATTTAATACATACATACACACTTCCCAAGAATTATGAATTATTCAGGTTTACCTTGTCAGTTCTTCATGGTTCCCACAACCCTAATTGTGGATTTAGCTATGCATAATCATTGTAGATGCAAGAATCATGATATGGTACCATAATTGAGTACTTACAAAGATGAATTTAAGAACAAGAAATCCCAAACTCTTCACAAGAAATCACAAAGTAATGATTAAAATCAGAAAGTTATATTCCAAGTGTTTCTAAGCACTTCTCTCAAGGTTTCTGGTCGTTCTCCTTCCTTCTCTACTAAAAGTAAACTAAAAAACCTATTTATAATAATTGTGATACAAGTCAAAACAAAATACAAAAATTGGATTTGGCAGGCAATAATGGCCCATACTGGGGCTTCGTGAACTTAATTCTTTAAAATTGGGTACAACTTCTATGAGACCTTTCTACGAGACGTATTCAGACTTGCTTGTATTGGGTTTTGTCTAATGACTTTTTAGTAAATCTCAACTTCTGATCCTCAGGTTACGGAACCTCATCAACAACTCGTACAAATTTCCATGGCTCGTCTAACAGTTCATAAAGGTAACTTCAAAAAATAGGTCCTTCACTGTATCTCACTTACAAACGCACTCTACGGCTCATGGAAATTTCCATGGCCTGTAAAGTGCTTCATCAGCAAAAATTATAGCAACTGCACACTTAGCCCAAAATCTTGCCAAATCCTGTAATCTTGAAAAACAAACACAAAAACACATCAAACCCACTAACATCGCTTTGAGAACACACAAAATATCAAGTTTTAAGCATAAAAAAGTGTTGTATATTTTGAGAGCACATCACCTAAGCTAAGGCTCAAGAGGCTAGATAATTAGAAGGGCGTCTTGCAGCCCAGCTGCTATCAAGGATAACGCCTAAGGCAACCATGTGTCAGCCCACTGATAGTGTGCCTTTCTCTAAACAAGATGTCAATCCCTGAGAGTAACCCACACTACTAGTGTCTCATTAGAGATAGCTCTTGGAAGTCTATAGGATATAACCTACATCTCGTGAACAAGGTCACACTCCCGCCCCTGACCCGCCAGTGGCTCAGTAGCAATGTATCTTGCATCACAGGTCATAAGGCTCCTTTGTGAGCATAGCTATAACCGTTTCCAGAACATAGTGAATTTCTCCAATCACTTACTAGTAGCACAAGTACATAATAGATAACAGTGGTATGCAGGATCATATAAGCCACAGGGCAGCATAGAATCATGTTTAATTAGGCAAATCTACTATAATCTAAGCATCCACGAGTACTCAGAATAGATATAGACATAGATGCTAGAATCAATGCACAAGGTAGCATGTAAGCACTTGTCAACCTTATAAGCAAGTATATTTCAGTAATCTCAGGCCACACACATATATAAGTAAGAGCCAGTCTCAGCAGACATACCTGTCACATGTTCTCAGCCCATCCAGCCCCTTTTTAGGCCCTTCTCGTAGCCAAATAGTGTAAGAACTTAGAGAGAATAGTAGCTACGACCAATACAACCCTCAATATAAAAACTATCGACCCATAACATTGCCATAAGAGAACCCACCATCATAACGAGCCCGCTTGGACTCCTTGGACCTCATCTTTTGCAACGTCTCACTCTCCACTTGTTCATCATATGTCATGAGTTTGGAGATATCCATTTCTTTGCTGAGCATAGCGTCTTTGCATTACATCCTTACAAAGTTGACACACCCAAAGTAAATTTATTCATACGCATCCTAGAATCCGCCACCAAGGAAGGAGCAAATTTGGACAACTTGGTGAACTTGAGGGCATACTTCCTCACACTCATTCCATTTTGCTTCAAGTTTATGAATTCCATCACCTTAGTTTCCCTTAGCTCAAGAGGGAAGAAATGACCAAGAGAAGCATCCTTAAACATCTCCCAATCAATGGAACCTTTCTCAACTCTCTTGACTTCCATCGAGTGAACCAAACTTGAGTCACACCTTTAAGTTGATAAGCCACTAGTTTGGCCTTTTCTTCGAAAGATACCCTCATAATTCCAACCACCTTATACACCTCATCAACAAACTCTTGGGATCCTCGTCTACCTTTAACCTATGAAACTCTAGGGATTCATCCTAGAAAAATATCTAATCCTCGACGCCGGAGTAGGAGTCTTTGGAGAAGCCATGGCTTGAGCCAACATAGTGATGTGTTGTAAAAATATATCACTTTTGCTGCTTAAAACTTGGAATTTTATGTGTTCTCAATACGATGTTAGTTGGTTTTATGTGTTATATTTGCAGGATTACATGGTTGGCCTTGATTTTGGGAAGAAATACAGAAGTTGTTGATTTTTGATATAGTGTGAGACCTTTTACCGGCTGTAGATTATTCTATAGGTCATGAAATGGTTTCATGGACAAATACAATGAGGGGCTGATTTTCTGAAGTTGGTTTTATGAATATGCAGATGGGTCGTGGAACAATTTACGAGTCGTAGACCATGGTTCATGCCCTGAGGATGAGAGATTGGGACTTTTTGAAGATTCATCAGTCAAAACCCCCTTATGGGAGTTGTAGAGGGGTGTTGTAGACTTGAAATCCAAATTTTCCAGCAGCACTATACGAGAACCTAGTTATGGGCCATGGAATGCAATATGGCCCATAAACTCCTTTCGTGAAGCATGCCAACCAGTTATCCTTTTTGGTTTATGACTTGCATTTTACTTATTATAAATAGGTATTTTAGGTTATGTTTCAAAAGTTTTCGCATAATACTCAGAGAACTCAGTAATTAGAGAGAGAAAATAGTTAGATTACTTTGGAGAGATTTTGAGAACACTTGTACTTTAATTTCATCTTTAATCTTGTATTCTCTTTGAAGTTGGATTTGCTTATTCTTAGTTCAATTGTGTAAGTGTTCAATTATGTTCTTCCAATTCATAATTCTTGCATCTACATAAAGAATGAGTAGCTAAATCCATAACTAGGGTTATGGGAACCATGAAGAACTAACAAAGTAAAAGAGGATAGTTCATAATTCTTGAAAAGTGTTAATGCATGTATTAATTAACTCTCTTCGTTTTGCATGTTTTCTGATGATGGCCAACATTAGAACCCTCCTAGTGTACTGACTGGACCAAGGTAGTAATGAATAGGAAAAAAGCTTAATTAATATGATTTGATTGATGTGTTCTTGTTTAATCAATCAAACTGGGCCAAAGGGGAGGTTGTACTGGGACTAATAGGTACGGATTAGTAATTGAAGTGCTGTCAAAATACAACATATTTGGGGCCTAAAACAAGGAATTTTGCGAGTTCTTAATGCGACTTTTTATGGGTTTTATGTGTTTTTATGTTGTTATTGCAGAAAAGATAGGTTGGCATCATTTTGGGAGAAAATTGTAGATTTTTCTGAAGTGTAGGACATACGAGCCTTCTTACCAGTCGTATCTTAAGCTACGAGTCATAGAGTGATCTCGTAGGAAGAAAAATAAAAAATTTACTAAGTGGAGGTCAGCCCTATGAGGCCACTCTATGAGTCATAGGTCTCACTACGACTCGTATAGGTGGGTTCATAGCAAGAAACATAGAGCTAAAAGTGTGGACCAAGAACTGAAGGCCTAGACTACGAGAGGAGCTTACGAGTTGTAGCCCAAGTAACGATTCATACTAGTGGGTCATAACAGTCAAGTCTAAAATGTAAATTGCCTACTATAATACCCCGATTATGACTCGTAGGTCACCCTACGAGTCGTACTTGTGCAACGTACCTGCTGCCAACTATCTTTTCTATTTAACTTTTAGGGTTAAATTCTAAATAGTATAAATACTTAATGATAGGGTTTTAGACCAGAGAGCTGATACATTGAATATTGTAGGGAACACTTTGAATATTCTCTATTGAATATTCTTAGGGTTTTTCTAGGGTTTAATGTAGATTCTCATTTTTAATTTTGAAGACCTACTTTTGGGGATTGCAAAACACACATTGTACTCATTCTCCATTAATCCAAGCTTGTGGTTTGCAATTTATGGTGTTCTTGTTCTATATTATTTTGTAGTGGTTTGCAAAACTCATAACCCACAATACCAACTTGGTACCTAAGGGCACCATCTCCCTCTTGGGAGAAAACCTCCACCTTGGTACACACAACCTACCTTCCAATACCATTATTATCTGCCTTAGCCATGAGTAGCTAAGCACCCACAACTTGGGGTTGTGAGAACTATGAGTAGTTGACTTGAAATAACCTAGACTTTGTGCATTTCTTGGATTGGAGTTTTGAATGTATTATTTATTTCCCTTCATTTTGATTATTTTTTGGTGGTGGCCAACACCAAACCCCGCTACTATCACAATCCTGACCAAGGTAGTGATGAATAGGGAAAGTGAAGAAAATGATAGGATTTGATTGATGTGTTCTCATCTAATCAACCAAACCTGACCAAGAGGAGGTTGACTGAGATAATGGGTAACGGTTAGTTGGCACACCATAGTTGCCAACCACACGAAGGGGAGGTTGACTGGGATAATGGGTAACGATTAGTTGGCATACCATGGTTGTTGACCAAGCGCCATAGTGTAATTCAACCTTCACCTTCACCTTCACCTTCACAAGAGGGTTGGAAGAACCTAAGTTACCGTCCTGCATGTGAATCCCCAATTAGATTTATATTGTCTAGGGTAATTGAGTCAACAAATCATAGGGAATACAATTCCCAAGTTGTCCCTAAATTTGAGTATCTTCCCACATAGTTAGTTTAGTGTTTATTTTTATTTTCTTTTTTAAATCGCAAACCCCCCTATTTAGAGATTTTAGTAATCGGCACTTGAAATGATTGGCAGTGGATTTCTATAGTCAAGTTCCATATTCCCTGTGGATTCGATCCTAACCTCTGGTTAGGTTAATTGCTGACAGCGATCGCTTTCTTATTGGAGCGTGAATATCATAAAAAATTATGGCGCCAATGCCAGGGAATACGGCTAGGTTCTTGAGTTGATTTCACTATTAGTTAGTTCAAGTATTAATTTCTAGATTCTCTTGTATTTTACTTTTATTGTTGTTTTTGTTGAATTGCTTTATTTGCAGGTTGATTGGCACCATGACC
Source organism: Solanum virginianum (assembly GCA_000787875.1). Classification (NCBI taxonomy): domain Eukaryota; kingdom Viridiplantae; phylum Streptophyta; class Magnoliopsida; order Solanales; family Solanaceae; genus Solanum; species Solanum virginianum. The sequence goes on along the minus strand of DF364670.1, from coordinate 4,397 downwards.
GAACAAAAGTTCTATGTCACAAGTGACTTATTGGAAACCTTGTAGAGACGTGTCTTATTCTATGGGCAAGAGTCCGAAGATCCCCAAAATCACCTACATCATTTTATTCAAATGTTGAGGGAGGTGTTGGGGAACATCCTGCTTGGGAGGCCATGGCTCTCCAAATCTTCTCTATCACTCTCAGGAGTGAAGCTGCAGAATGGTGGTTAATTCTCCCACCAAATATTTGTTCAAATTGGGGGGAGGTGCAGAGAGTCTTCCTCATGAATTTCTACAAAGGGCCCAACAAGAAAGAGCTACAGGACAACATCTGTAATTTTAAACAAGTGCCAGGAAAATCTTTGGTAGTAGTTTGGGAAAGGTATACGAAGTGCCTGGGGGCGAAACAAAACCATTGTCTAATTGATGATATAGTGGTGGCTAGTTTCTACCAAGCACTAACCTCCAAACAACAAGGACATGCTAATGCCTTGTTTGGAGGGGATTGCTGGGCATTTCTGAGGCGGCCATTAAACGAAATTGCTGAATACATGGATAAAATATCTCCAGTCACCCAACTTTACCAGCCACTTCAAAAATAACTAGCACCACCCACTAGTACATTAGAGGGAACTCCAAGTGCTACCAGAAAGGAGAGTGTGCCTAAATGGCTCAGGTTACCACACTAGCAATGCATCACTGATTAAGTCTCAAGGATTAAGCATATGCTTGAGCAAGTGCTTACCAGAAACAATGAACAAGAAGAGGTTATACGAGAGATAAAGTTTGATGTGATCAAAATAAACTACAAGGTGGACCAACAAGCAATGGCAATACAAAGACTTAATGACAAGGTGGAGAAAATTGCAACACGATTAGAGCCTGTGCAAAGAGATTAGAGAAGAGTCCAGAGGAGTAAGGATGAGACTCCATTGTCACGACCCAAGCCCAGGGCCTAGATGTGACACGGCGCATGGGGAACCCAAAGAGACCCCAAGAAAGCCTCTTAACATATCATTACACATCCTTGATTGCAGAAACAAATAAGTACCAATAAAACATTAGAAGCAAGGGTAAAGGCACTGAGGAGAAACTTCCATATAATGAATAATAAGAGTCAATAGAGTCAAGGCTCATGGCATAGATACATAACATGTCCAACAACACCTTTACTACATAAAGATAAGAGCGGGGGCCAAGACAAAGCAACCAAACTCACCCTCATATTCAATATGTATTTAAAAGAGAGAAAAGTCTTAATACATAACAAGACATCATGAGTAACATCCCCGGAATAGAGGACTCACTAACAAGCTTGATAGAAGTCATACTAGCCATGTGGAGGAGGAGGATGATCAAGCTATGCTCTAGTTCCTACATGGTGACATCATGTAGGCATAGAGTATGCATTAGTATGTTTGAATGTACTAAGTATGTAGGATACATTGCAACAAGAGGTAAGTGACATAATCAAAATGCATAAGTATAGGCAATGAGTAACATATAGCAATATGACATGTATGATCAATGCTTAAAACATGCTTACAAAGAACATAACATATGTGTAAGAAGTGACTACTATTTATTGGTGGATCGTCACACCCTACCGCCCTTAGTGATTATGGTACAAACCTTGTCAATAGGTTGGTGGATCGTCGCACCCTACCACCCATGGTGCCGGAGTACTAACCCCCCGCTAAGTTGGTGGATCATCTCACCCTACCACCCCTGGTGCCGGAGTACTAAGTCCCCCAATAGGTTATCAAGGAACGAACCCCTTGACAAGGTTACCCGGTGCGCAACCCCGATAGGTTATCAAGGTATGAACCTCTTGAAAAGTTAGCCGGCGTGCAACCCTACATAGGGCATGGTCACATTCCAATACTATATAGGAGAATATCATATATATACATATACATATACATTCAACTCATCATCATTTCATCATCATACCATCATCATATAGTCATTCATCTCATAAGACATGCATTGGACCTTCAATTCCTCAAGAAATCATAACCGGACAATTTATCAAACACTTAGAGGGTGTGTAGTGCTAGTGTAAAACCATGCAATTCAAGAGTGAAATATTGCTAGTAAATTCAATGTAAAAGCTTTCTTAGAAGGTGTGTAGGGCTAGTGTAAAACCATGCAATTCAAGAGTGAAATCATGCTAGGAAAATCCTTGTAAAATCTTCAATAGATACTTAGTAACACCCTCAAGTAATAAACATCAAAACCCTTCATCAAACCTTTCAATAGATCTTAGATTCATAGCTCAAAATATGGTAAAATAGTTACAATTTCATAAGCCTAAACATAGTGTGCATTAATTTTTATAATAGATAAGACCCATGAGTAATTCAACTTTAAATTATGCAACTTTGAGGAAAAGGAAGCTTGGGCATCATGGGTGAAAGAAACCCATATACCTTAGCTTTGGGGATAAAATTGGTGAAGATTGGGGATGAAGGCTTGAAAGTTGAATGAGAACCTTGAAATCCGGATGAGGATTTGAGACTTGAATTTAGGAGTGAAATATTTGGCTAAGAGTTTTGGTGAGTATTGGGGAATGTTTAGAATAATATGAGGGTGAAAATTAGGTTATTTTTTACGTTTGGGAACACTTAGGCCCAAGACTTAAAAGTCTTGGACTGCAAGAAAAAATAATTGGACAGAAAATGTACATTTCTGCATCACGGATAGGATGCAAAAGTTGGGTTTCTTCATCTGCCGCCCTTGGCGCGTCGCTCCAGGGGCGCAAAATGCTATTTGAAAATCGCATTTTGGAAATTTTGAATTTTGATACGGTTGTTGTAAAATTGGGGTTAGACCCTTTTCCCCTTAAATTTGACCCCCCAAACAAGAATATGAAGTCAGATTTTTGATATCACGCACCGATTTTGAGATATATGAAAATTACAATTTTGGGCACTTTTGAGGCATATTTTCGGGCACTTTTTGGGGTCATTTCATCCATCAACCCATGAGAAATTCTGAGTACTCATGATGACAAAGTCGAGCCATAACGTTAAATAAGGCGCTTCTTGGGAGGCAACCCAAGTATCTTTGATGTTTTAGTTTTTTTTAGTATATTTGGATGTTTAAATTGTTAGGTAGTAGTTTGATGTTTGTTTTGATTGTTTACAGACATCTTTCCATGTTCAAGCAGCTAATCAGTAAATGACATTGGATTAGTTGTACTGTTCTAGGAAGTGGTGTATTTTGAAGTATAGTTTGCAGGTATAGGTCAAGAGCTAAAAAGTTGATGAAAATTTCATTTGAAGCAGCCTCTATGAGCAGGCCTATAAGTCGTATTTGCTCTACAACTCGTAGTCATGCCTCGTAGAGAGAAACAATAAGGATTTAGAGTTTGGACACATAGTATAAGCTAACCTTATAATTCATAAGGTCCCCTACGAGTCGTAAGTGGAGTTCGTAGTGCACAGGTATGAATTCTAATTTTTCTAAGTGTTGAGGCATGATACGAGATTAGGACCTATGAGTCGTAAGAGGCGCTACGACTTGTAGTCAGGGTCTCGTAGACCTGATATGTAGATTTTTAAAAGTCAACCCGATTTGGCCTATTAAGGGTCAAACATTTATTTGACCCCTCATTTCCCTCTTTGAAAAGGTTGTCTCCCCCCATAACTCCCTAAATATTATTTACTACTATTCCATTCAATCCCAAAATATTCTTCTAACAAGATCTCCCAGCAAGCGCACTCGATTAGGGTTTCAACTTCTCCTATCTATCTCATTACATCTTCATCTTTTCATCAGGTGAGTTTTCTTAGTTAAATTTGGCACCCATGTTATAATCTTTCTTTATTTGGTATGTGAATGAGTGTTTTGTTATCATATTAGGTACACCCATGAGACAATGATTGTGTAGGCATGAAGAGTAGGATTTAGTGTTGTTAAGTTCCCTGCTATGATTTGAAACTGTATGTTTGCCCTTGCTTGGTGGCTATAGTGTTGGCATGTGATCAGGCAAGTTTGATGCATGGTTATTGATTGATTGATTTGCAAAATCTTGTCGGGGTCAAAATTGGGGAGTATTGGGGTAGTTTAATTTTGCTAATTTAAAATACTTAAGTATGAATTTGTTGCTACCTTTCTTGAATCTCCATGTACTTTGCACCGTTGTTGATGAGTGTGAGTTTCAAAATTATTTCATCTTGGGTATGTTTTGAAGGTAAATAGGAAATTTTTATATTATGGGGTTAAGGTTAATTGTGTCATAGTAGCCCCGCGTAAGAGGCAACAATCACCTGTACCTATATTTTATAGTACTAGTACCATGTGAATGAAATATGATATGACTACTTACTTTGTTTGAAATTGCTAGCTAAACGGAGAAGAGACCTACATCGAATTTGTCCAAGTCCGAGTATGAATAAAATTTGTGTTAAGAG